>CAJDSM010000329.1:8379-20784 GCA_903981925.1 Ostrea lurida
ACCCTCTTATCTTAGTTAATTCAAATATGGCAAAATACAAATTACTGTAACCTCATATACCTGCACATCTACTTCAAATATTCTTTGATACGTTACTCTGATTTCGTATGTCTCCACACTGAATTAAGCGGAGCCATCAGAGTAAAGGTTGTTTCCATTCACAGGACGCCAGCTTTCAACCTCAAAACAATTAACAGAGTCTGTTCTAACTCAACACACTGACTAGAGGATTGGACAATTGACCTTTCAAAACAATGTGTCTGTTAACTCAACACTGACTGAGAGGATGGACAATGACCTTCAAAACAATGGTCTGTTAACTAACACTGACTAGAGGATTGGACAATTGACCTTCAAAACAGTGGTCTGTACACTCAACACTGACTAGAGGATTGGACAAGGACCTTCAAAACAATGTGTCTGTTACTCAACACTGACTAGAAGATTGAGCACAACTGAACCTTCAAAACAATGCGTCTGTTAACTCAACCACTGACGTAAGGATTGGCGCAACTGACTTCAAAGCAAGTGTCTGTTAACTCAACATACTAGAGGCTTCAAAACAGTGTCTGTTAATTCAACACTGAACTACAGATTGGACAACCTTTCTCTATCAAACCTTCCTTTTCTAACAAAATAATTTCCATCTCAAAGATTATAAATAGGTTTGCCCTGAAATTGAGTACTGCCAATTTTTTTTTTTTTAGGAGTGATTATTTTGATGATTAAAAGACATCTTTGTTTATTTCAACGTTTACTTTTTGCACTTTAATTACTCGATCTTGATGTCTGTCAAGTCACCATAATCTAAAGCAACACAAATCAATATGTATATATAGTAGCATAATCATGTCTTCTAATATACAGAATTTATAAAAAGTTAATACTACAGGTGACTCTCAATAACTCGAACGTTCGATCTCTCGAAGGTTCTCGAATCTCTCGAAGTGAAGTCCGCGAGTCCCATTTTTTCTCATATAAGTAAGCGAATTTACGCTTGAGCTCTCGAAACGGTTCGATCTCTCGAAGTTCTCGATCTCTCCGAAGTGATTGGGTCCCGAAAACATATTTCATGTTTTTTTGCTCGTCATCTCTCGAAGTGGCGTAGAGATACAAGAACATCAAACAAGTGTCTAATTATTTGCCGCTTGGGACTTACCTGGACGCCCGAGGTGCGTGAGCGGAAGGCAATTAAAAGTCTTACAAAGGGAGTGCCGCCCGCGCTCTGAATAGTGAACAGGTAACGATTTGATAGTCTTTAATTTGGTCAACTTATCACTTAATTCTCACCTGAGCAAATGCGTTGCCATATGTTCTGAGTATAATCGGACTGGCGTGATGAGATAAATTTATTTGATTGTTTTGCTAAGAACACTGCGAAGACGTATTTGAAGAAAACGTTTTGTGAAACATGTTTTTGAAATACACTTTATCTCACACTAAAAGAGAAAAATTTTAAATATATGAACTTTCCAAATACATGTATTTTTATTTTATTTTATGCACGATAAGAGTTCTTGTCAATATTACCCGAGGAATAAGAAAAAAAACACGTATAGATTCGTTGATAAACATGTTTCCGGTACGGTAAATCTGGAACCGTAATGGTCGGACATTCAATTTCCGGATTAAGCGACTTTCGATCTCTCACACTCTCGATTCTCTCGAAGTTTTGTCTTGTCCCTTACTTCGAGTTATCGAGAGTCACCCCTGTAAGTAGAAAGTTTTCTTGTCAATATGTAAATTTTGATCCCCGATTTATTCTACCCCCACTTAAACCTTAGATTTGGGGGAAAATATAGGCTGTGGGCCACACCACCTCACAATTGGTCCTGCTGTTGTTCTGGCTGGTATGAATTTTAAAGGATTTGATGGCCTCAACCTGGCCCCAAAGGTCAAAGAGATAACTGGAACCACAATTACAGCACATCAGCATGTGGGGGGTCTCAATATCAAAAAACCAATGTGTCTGGATAAGTCAAGGTCACACATTAATACAATAGAACACATCACAAGCAATTTAAAAGTATAATTTTGAGACAGGTATCTCCATGACTAAATTGACTGCGTATCACTTCCTCGGCATTCTTCCTACACGAGCTCTCAATGCATACATTGCCAACTTTAGACAAGCTCTATTATTCCTATCCCATTCATTCTTTATGTTGGTGGCAAGCCCAGAACAACCATTAGTGCTTCTCCTTCGGAATAAACATTTCATGATGCATTGTAGTTATGTAGTAACATATACATTAATTGATAAACTCATATAGATAATTAGGCGTGTAAATCTTGTTCTAAAAACCTTACTTGTAGGACTGTCCTTTTGGCTGCCAGGCGTTACTTGAAGATGAAAATTGAATGTACGAGCTCAGTGCACAAGGTGTCAAAATTTTACATTGTTATAAACATACTATAATAATCATCTTCCCGCTAGCCCAAGTTGTGCCGATCGCCTTACTCTCACATACGTCCCCCCTTGGCAGATTTTAGTCGCGACTGAATTGCCATCTAACGGACATCAGCAATTATTCGCTCGCTTCGACGGAAACATATGTTATTGTTTCTGTTTTTTTTCTTTAGGTGTACATAACTTAATGCGTGCTTATATCACGTTATGTTTCACGGTGAATCGCGATATTAAATTGCCTTTCTGATCTTTAACGATTCTAGCTTTGGCTTAGAATGTTCTATTGCTTCAATTTTCCGATTTGTTCAGTGCTTAATTCCAGCACAGTATCCACGATGATACCGCCCTCATTTCATCATTCGGTGTGGCAACGTAATCGATAATGCTCTAGAACTGGTCAAATAAACTCCAGATATCTCTTCTCAATCAAAAATGACATCTTGTGTTTTTTGGGCAATAATACAGTGGACAGAGGCCGACAACAAGGACCTAGACTTCAATCTACAACCGATTAGACATGGTAAGCTGAATTGGCGGCTATTGATGGATGCCTTGGGATCATTCAAAGCGCTGTTATATTTGGAAAGCTTCAATTAGAAATCTCAGACTAAAGTCTGCCAGGAGAGGGGAGATGAGATGTAAGCCGATATCGTGACACTGGCTTGTGAAGAATCGACTCAATATATGAAAAGATGCTTCTGATATTATATACTAATAAGTATTGATTAGCTACGGACATTGTCTTCAAAATAATTTTTTAAAGCGAGTAATTTTGAAAAACATTGTAATAATGACTTCACTTCTACCATTGTTCAACTCTTCCACATTATGTACTCCATCATATTACCTACCTTATTCTGCAGAACTCCTGTTAGTTGATTAACATCTCTCCACACTGGATTCAACAATGAAAGAGCAGGTTTGTGCATTGTATCAATTTCTAAACAATGAGGACGAGCTGAACTCTTAGTGTAAATTCTTGTCTTTGACTGGGAAAGGCAATTATCTTGATCTTGCATGCATAAAGATTCTACAAAACATTTTTGGACTCCTCCTATCTGATTTTATAAATATAAGTTCCATAACTCAGATATGGAAATCAGATTTTCAATCAGAAATTTTCAAAAATCGAAAGGGAGCTTATTACCTCTGTGGAGATATACACTTTCCCAAAATTTCAATCTGATTAGTGAAAGCATTTTGCAGTTATTGTGCAAAAACTGAAAAACACCCTTTTTCATGAAAAAAAAGTTCCATATTTCTGAAATGTAACATCAGAAATTTTCAAAAATCAAAAGGGAGCTGACTTCAATAGATATCTGCAATGCCCTAAAGTTTCATATCAAATGGTGCAAGCCCATTTGAATTATTGTTCGAAAACTGTTTGTGACGGATGGACATAAAAGCTGATTACTGTAGGACTCCCACTGATTGTCAGCGGGCTCTTATAAACGAACCTGTCACACCCCAGTCAAATCACACAGTAGATTCTAGAACAGAACTTAACATGATGCTTACAATAAAATAATCCAATGGAGTATCAGCAAAAGAATCTGGTAAATCTTCATATGCAAAAAATGGCAGAGCTAACACAGAGAAACCTCTGGATGCCAACAATGCTGCTCGATGTTCAAAAAGTCCCCCTCCACCTCCAAACATGTCAATCACTCCAGGAAAAGGTCCAGGTCCTAAAACAGAAAGTGCATACCCCTAAACAAAACCATAATTATGTGTTTGGGAAAAGTTATAATGATGTACGTCACATGATATTTACACACTACAACTGGTGATATGATAATATGCCCCCACCTTCTTTGCCAATAAGAATGCCTATTGGAAATAATGAGTTATATGATAACTTGGTGAAGACTTTGCTTATAAACCACATGTACTTGTATGTTCAATCCTTACACAAGAAGTTGAACCTCAAGCTGGAGGGAGTGGAACAGTAATTAAAAACCCTACATTCCCGTGCCTCACTCTCTCTCTTCGGCACATGTTTATGTTTGTACCTATCTGTACAAATCTAAGTGTAAGCTCAAAGGTTCTGGGGGTGGGTCAACAACTTCCCCAGGAGTGGTGGCCTTCCAACACTGACAGTGTGAACAAACTAGTGGTTGTGGTCACATCCTTTTTCACAGCAGTCCTAAGTGTTTTGTCTCTTGGGGGAATTCAGGCTTCAACGCTCCACATATAACCCCATTGGTTCCACTCCTAAAATATTATGTAGAATTAATGTACCGTAGATATTGTCCCAAAAAATTTATTCAAGAACAGAAATGGCCTGGGTGCTTTTGAATAGAACAGTACATGGATCCAGATGAAATAAAAATTGTAAGATTCGGAAGTATTTCAATTTGTGGTTGAAAATATATTCTCAATTTTTTTCAGAACAACTAAAATGTACATGGTCTGAAAAAAATTAAGTCAAAGCTGTGAGAAGAGACGCATGGTTACACGTGTTAAAAAATGACAGTGTTCAATTTCATGTAAATTTTTCAAAAAATGTTTGATCACTTCCCAAAAGACACATGCACATCTTCAATGCTTCCATAACAGCTGTACAAGGTCTGAAGGATGTCAAATAAATACTGTAAGAGGAGTTGATTACAAAAATAGGTAAGGTCTATTCAAGGCATGCTTAAAAATTTACAAAGTTCAACTATATGTAAATTTTTCGAAAAATATTGGGTCACTTTTAAAAAAGGCACATGCACATCTTCAATGTGTCCATTACAACTGTACAAGTTAGAGTTATGAGAGGAGTTGATTACACAAAGTATAGGTACCTATTCAAGGACGCCTCACCTCACCCAACCACCCCGCCTAACCATAACCTGATGCTCAACCACCCGCCATAACAATAGCCTGTGCTCAACCACGCACTAACATAAAGCTGATGCTCACTCCACACCCACCACACCGCTAATCATACCCAACACGACGCTAAAACCATAACCCAACACACTACCAACCTAAACTCCATAAGCCTGATGCCTCAACCACCCAATCCACCCGCCTTAATCATAACCAACCACCCGCCAACCATAAGCTGATGCTCAACCACCGCCTAACCAAAGCCTTGTGCTAACAACCACCCGCCCTAATCATAAACCCAACCACCCGCTAACATAAGGCTGATGTCAACCACCCCAACCACCCGCCTAATCATAACAACCACCCGCCTAACTATAACCCAACCCCCGGCCTAAACCATAAGCGATGTGCTCAACCACATCCAACCACCCACTTACATAAACACCACCACCCGCCTATCAATCACCCATAACCACCCGCCTAATCATACGCCAATAATACCACCCATGCCATACATAGCG
Organism: Ostrea lurida; assembly: GCA_903981925.1. Classification (NCBI taxonomy): domain Eukaryota; kingdom Metazoa; phylum Mollusca; class Bivalvia; order Ostreida; family Ostreidae; genus Ostrea; species Ostrea lurida. The sequence continues at coordinate 14,128 of CAJDSM010000329.1, forward strand.
TGCTCAACCCCCACACGTCCTAAACCATTAAGCCTGATGTCCAAACCACCCGCCTCTCCAACCCACTACATGCCTGATGCTCAAACCCAACCACCCGCCTAAATCATAACATACACACGCCTGATCACCAACACCCAACCACTACAGCCTTAGAGCTCATACCCTATCAACACACCGCCTAATCCATAGCCTGATTGCTCACCACCCCACACACCGCCTACCCAACTACGTCAAATAACCTCGATGCTCAAACCCGCACCATACAGCCCCTTCCAAACCCACCCGCTAAATCATAACCCAAGCCACCCGCCTAACTCATTAAGCACTGATGCTCTTACCTTTACGACCCAAACCGCTAACCATAAGCATGCATGCTCCCAAACCACCACCTTACCATAGACCCAAACACCGCCTAATCAAACCAACCACCGCAACTAACCATAAGCCTGATGCTCACTCCACCTAAACCAACGACCGCCTAACCATAAGCTGAGCTCCCCCCCACCCCTACACAATAGCTACCAACCCCACCCGACCTAATCATAACCAACAACCACCAACCCGCTACTAACAAACCTATCAAAGCCTTGAATGCTCAACCACCCACCCCTAACCAGCCACACCCAATCATAACCCAACCACCCGCCTCCATCCCTGAGCCACCCACCCAACCACCCGCTAAACCATAACCTTGATGCTAACACCCAACCCAAAACCACCACCTAATCATAACCAACCACCAGCCATAACCATAAACCCAAACCACCCGCCTAATTCATTAACCCACACCACCCGCCTAACCATAAGCCTGGATGTCAACCACCAACCAGCCCGCCTAATCAAAACCCACCACCCGCTAACCATAAAGCCTGATGCTCAACCACCCCAACCACCCGCCCTAACCATAACCTGATGTACAAACCACCCCAACCACCTGCCTAACCATAAGCCTGCATGCTCACCCACCCAACCACCCACCTAACCATAACCCAACCACCCACCTAACTATAAGCCTGATGCACGTTGTGCAACCCAGCCAAAAAAATTAATCTTTTCATAAATGCATGTATATACATACTGTCAATTCTTAATTAACAGCAAGGAATTTTAATATCTATATAAAATTGCAAGAAACTACCCTTGCAGATTCTTAAATCATGCATTTATTTACAATGCAAACTATACTATTCTTTGAATTATAATATCTAAATGGTAGAATAAAATTTAACAATAACATATCTGGTTAAAGCTAGCTTCTCTAGTAACAATTTGAAATTGAATTGAATCATTAATAGCATGTTTATTATTTCCAAATCAAAATTGGATTCAGCAGGAGGTGTTCATGTTCAAAGCTTCCTCTTCATACCGACAGTAGATGTATCATGTTAGGCTTCCTCTTCCTACCGACAAAAGCTGAGTCATGCCAGGTTTCTTCTTCTTCCTACTGACAATAGATTATGTAACAAGAAGAGTGGTCAAGAATAGGAAAACAGGAATCAAGAGAAAGTTAATATCAAAATTAGAAAACTTGGATTTTGTGGATGATCTAGCTAGCACTTCAATCTTCAGAGTTCAGAGACTTACAAACATAATAAGGGTAAAGGAAAGAGTAGAGAGGATTGAGGCTGAATAGCAGGAAGAGCAAGCCAGTGAGGATGAATGGGATAGAGGAACAAGGTAAGGTGGAAGGGAAAGAGGAGGTGGAAAACGTGAATGAGTTTGCTTCCATAGAAAAATAGCGACAACAACTAGAAGGGGATCACATGACATCAAGAGCGGGACAAACAAGGCAAGGGCAGCATAGACTGAGGAAAAATATGGAGTGCAGCGAACATGAATGAAATTAAGTCAAATTATTTAAGTCAATACAGTTGAACTTTGGTATCTCAAACACTGATATCTTGAATACCATGGCTATGTCAAGGTGATTCGGAAGTCCCAGCCACCTATTATAATTAAAAGTATTTTTACCCTCAATATCTCAAATCCATGGGCATCTCATTTTCTAGGTCCCATCAAGTTCAAGATAACGAGGTTTGACAGTACTTCTACATGGTAGCAAAACACGGACGGTAACTATTAAAGACAAATAAGAAGAAACTATATGCATTGCAGTTCAGATCCTAATAGAGAATCCTGCGAATGGCAGCAGATGGTGACACACAGGGAAGTGGCAGACATGATGGACACAAACGCAAGAAATGAAGAGCTGAGGAGACGGCAATGAGACTGGATAGGGCTACAGAGAAGGGTGTCACAACAACTGTGGGATGGTCTTAGTGAGACGGTCTTAGGGTGAACACCAGAAAGGAAAAGGACATGAGGGAGACCAAAACAGCCTGGAGAAGGTGAGTAGAAGCAGCGAGGAGTGTAGGACAGAGAAGCTGAAATAAGGTCAAGATGGAAGCAAGAAACAGAGTGGTATGGAGAGTATCGCGGCCTTGTAATGCATCAGCTTCTAGCATGGAGAGAACTAAGTGCTAAGTAATTATTCATTTCAAATTATTTCTATGACAATGCAAAAGAATTATTACCATTTCTTCTGCTTTAATAAAGATTATATATTGACTTTTATCACTCAGAGCATATATATGCACACAAATGATAATAAAGTAAATGTATTACATGTAAATAAATTAGCTTGTTAAAGCTCACCTACTGTTCAGTAGTTGTTTCATAAATTATGATAATCACAATAAATTTTATATAAACCAGCGTTATTTGTGAAAACTTTTTGGCGATTTTCTAGTGATAAACTGATTTGTGGCACCAAAATTTCACTACAGAGATAATTTTAAAACAAATATGGGAGACATTGAAGGACTGTTTCATAACACCAACATTCTCGCAAATTTCATCAAAATTTCTTGTAAAAGAATAAAAGCTGGTTTACAGTAACTTGAGAACATTTGGGCAATTGTCCCATCTGTGTTCTTCAGAGATGCCTTGGTAACCCACCAAACATGGAGTGGCTTCACAAAGACTTTTATATAAAGAATTTGCTTAGAAATGATGTTCATTTAATAAGTCTGCAACTGGGGTGTTTATGTGTTGTTTGAATAGAGTGCTGCCTGCCAGATCTACTGAAACGTTCTACTTTACCACACGCACGGTGACCGCACGCTGAAGAATGAATGAAAATGACTGACTACACGCTGAACGCACGGTGACCGCACGATAAACGCATGGTGACCGCACACTGAACGCACGGAATAATGCTAAAGTATAACGTGTCAGGGACTGTAACAGTTGTATTAACCAATCTGTGCAGCTGTTGGGTACAAAAACAATGCCAATGAATGTCATTTTCCTCTAACGCTTAACCCTCAAAGCAACAAACCTGTTACAGTGTGCAGCACAAACTTTAAAATACACCATGCATTTTGTTTGAGAGGAAAGTCCTCATGATCTTTAATCTTAAATTTTCAATGTAAATAATTATCACTTCCTCAACATGCCTGGTTTATACCAGATAAAAAGTTACAAGCATGTTTGGTTTGGTTTATTTTTCAATAAAAAATTTATTCACATTCATTTTTTTTTTTATATCACAATTTTAAGTTCTCGTAATTTAACTAAATTAAATGAATTCTGGTGGTTAAAAAAAAAAAGAACACCAAAAAATCCCCAAATTGCAGAAAAAGCACTATTAACACATATACATTATTAGTTATATGGACCTCATACTTCCCTTGTCAAAGTTATTTATTCTCCCGAGCCGCCAGACGAGGCGCAGAATATACACCTTGGACAGGGGATATATGAGTCATATACCCTTGCAAGACTTCCATATAACGAATACTCTGTACTTAACTGCAAGCTGATCAACATTTGAAAAAATTGAACAATCAAAGCAGTAGAGGGGCACGGACTCATTGGGAAAAAAGGAAAGTTGGAGTGCAAGAAATCTTAATTTCATTCATGAACTTACAACATCTTAATCCGACCATTTCACGTTAATAGAACAAATTGTATTTATTTCTTACAATATATAACATTGCACTTTAATGTTTGCAAAAAACAGTGTGTCGAAATTCGATAGACATTGCAACGTTTTATATTAGCCTAAAACCCAAAGGTGCCAATCTCCTTCAACTATGACTCACAAACGGTAAAACTTGTTTACAGAACACGCACCGTATTATGTTATTACATCAAGAGGATCTTGTAATAATATCAAAGTAAGAAATGTAATTTTACAAAAATAATGTTTCGAAATACCTCAAACTATAAGGTGATAAATGCAAAAAGCTAAACATTCTTTTTACGAAGCCGGTTAACTATGCAAGCCACTTTGTAACTCCACTATCTGACACGTATATCCCTCATGTACACGCCTTGTCAGCCAATCAAACGCTACATTTTTCTCTGCAGTAGTACATGTACATGTATATGAGGAATCCACATGCAGTGATATTAAAACCCAGTTTGAAATTATTTTACAAACTGTAAATGACCATGCAATTGTTTATCATACCAACCTGTATATGATCCTTGTACAGAGGACTGGCTCTCCACAATCACATGTCCGTGATCTGTAGCATTGTAACATCCAAAGGATGAAGACCTTAGCTTCCCTTCTTGTACAGAGGCTTTGATTGTAACAGCGCCATTCCTGGGCAGACCATCCACTTTGATGTGGATTTTCTCATCCACTAATGCTTCTTGTGGAGTTGCCAATATTCTGACACCAGACATGTGGAGAGCTGATGTGGAAAAGCAGTTGACACTCTGAACTGCTACCACATTGGAAAGTAATTCTGAGAATATAAAAATGGTTGTGAATCATTCCTAAAAGGCATCTTCTGTCCTAGCTGTCACTCAAGGTCCTAATCAGCCAGGCAAAAATACAGTCAATCATCCTCAATGAGCGAGAAAAAAAATACTTAAATCTGAAAATAGTTACTGATATAAATTGTTTCTCAAAAAAATTTCTCTTTGAAAATATGTGAGGGCATCTTAAAGATACAACGGCGTAACAACAGCTGGGTCAAGGTGACTCAGGTGAGTTGTGTGGTCCATGGGTCTTTCATTCTTGTGTATACATGTACAAAAAAAACATTATATGTGCCTCCAATACAATTTGAAAAATTTCCAATTACCAGTATTTAATGTAGGTTTGACAGTGGTGTCGGTGGCCTAGTGGTTAGGTTGTCAGACTCTCGGCCAAGAGTTCGACTCCTGGCTGTGGCAGGTCTTTGGGAAAGGCACTTTACGCAATTTCCTCACTCCACCCAAGTGTAAAAGGGGTACCTGGCTATAGACAGTGAAAGATACTGTCAGAATGTTAGTGTTCTAGCGCTGTAATGGCAACTTGCACTGACAAAGGTTCTGGATTGTTTTAAAGGTCTGCTGGGGTAATAATGCACTGTAATTAAAGCGCTTTGAGCAACTATGGCTATATATGGACCAGTCATTATTATTATTAAAAATTTTAAAATAGCATGCAATTATTATCTTTTCCAGGTAATAGTATTTCTACAGACTAGAGAATACCCGAACCTTAATTTGCAAAGCCATGAAAATCTGCACTTTAAATCACTACATGCACTACTTTCACTTACAAACTCACTTTGATAATAATTAATGCATTTCTTCAAAAAAAATGATGGGAGACATCAGCACTTCATCTGCTGCCCAAAATGTTGAGGAATGACGTGCTAAAATTAGAAATACACATATATATACTCACAATAATAAAAACATGTACTAAAAATTTTCAAATTTGAGGGTGGGGATTTCAACAATTTACAGAATATTGGACCACCCAACTCTTTAGATCAATTAAGCTATTGTACATGTAGTAATAATATACATGTATAATATAACTTTGGACCCCTATTGTGGCCTAGTCACCCTACCCCTGGGGAACATGATCTGAAAAAACTTGAATCTATGAACTCTATTCAGTGTTTAGGGGAAATAAAAGGCACATAAAAGATATATCTGAAAGCTTTCAGAATTAATCCACTCTCTTCTGGCACAATGGTTCTTATAATTGAGAAGATTTTCCCTTATTATTTGCATGTAAAACTTTGATCCCCTATTGTGGCTAAGGATGTGAGGTTTTATCGATATATCGGTATATCGTGATAATTCATTCCACGATACGTATCGCGATGCGGTGGATGAAAAACCGGTATTTTTAGACATATGTAAATTCCACAAAAAGTATGTTTATACAGAAGTATGATTTGTTAAATGTTCTGAAAATGTTTGTTATTTTTATTGGCATAGGTTGTGAGTCATTTCATTATTATCTGATTTGATTGTACGAAATTTGTCTTCTAAGACTTACAGTTTTCTAATAAAAGATAAATGTTTAAAGCAATACAAGCTGTAACTGACGGCATTTTTTCAACTACTCAAATATGCACAAGTTAACACCTACCTATATAACTTACATAATAATTAAAATCTGATAAAAATTTTCACAAAATAAACATTGCGATATTGATTGAGAGCACATATCTTGAATGAGCATTTCAAATAACCCGGCCGCCATAGCCTCAAACGCAATGACTACCGAATATGTTGACGTCAAGGTCATACAGATTTAGAAACCGATATGAGTAAATATACATTATATCGTTTGTTTTGAAATATTGCACTGTGTCATGAATGACTAAAAGTACTATATTTGTAACGTTCAATTAT
>CAJDSM010000330.1:970-26498 GCA_903981925.1 Ostrea lurida
AGTAAGTATACATTTAGCTAAATATAAATCTAAAATGTCAGTTACTCACGTTCCATTGGCCTTTTTTGGATATGTTTAGTTTATTGAAGAATACATGTTGGAATGATATTCCCCTTTGCTCATCCGGCTTTACTCCTTTGCCGTCTATTTTCCCTCCAGTACTGCTGTTTTCTTCCCCCTATCTGCCTGAGGGAAATGTTGGAAACTGAAATTAAGAAATACAGAGTATTGGGTGGATGGTTTTTTTTTTTTTTTTTTTTTTTTTTTTTTTTTTTTTTTTTATTTAATTTTTATTTCTTGTTACGTAAACGTCAATACCCTGGGAGGAGGGTATAATAAACATTAGACACCGCCGGTGCCATTGTTAAATAGTTATCCCATTCTTTTTATTTTCGATTTTATTTGGACAATTGTTTTACATCGCAATTTGTAGAGTTATGGTATAGTCGAAAAAATGCCAACGGGGTTTTGGATGCTAATCTACTGGATTAAATATTAGTCAAAAGCTCAATTTGTTAGTGAAAACTGTTTTCAATATTTTTCCCCCCCCTTTTCTATCAAAAATTTATAAGCTGGGTGTTTATCGTTTATGGCGATCAACAGATTCAAGGGTAATATTTTTTTTTATTTCAATATACTTGCCGGGACTTGATCTATAAAAGTAAAAACTATTACATTGTAATCTCACACATAATGTACGTGAGAATTGATACAGATGATTTTGTGTTCTTGTTTTCGTAATTTGAGCTTTGCTAAAAGCTTTGCTAATGGAATCAGTTGTTTAGAAAAATTTCATTTTTGAAAACACATGAGGGCATGAACTGCAAAGCTGTACGCCAGGACGCGCTCCATTAAAATATGCTGGTTATAAACGTCACAGTAACGCGCTTCGTGAAGTCAAACTTCACCAGAGGTCGTTCCGCACGCAAAACAAGAGACCAGAGCATTATGGGTAGTATGCGTGAAAAGTATTCGGGTGTTAAGCGGCAGGGTAGCGCTCCGTGCGTCATAGTATGGCTCCTTTTAGAGCATCACAGTGACGTGCTCCATGAAAAAAATGCTGGTGTTAATTAAGCGTCACAGTTTTTGGCTCATTTATTTTTCAAAATTTTTAAATATCAATTTTTTTTTTATTTTTTAGTTTACTTTCATTTCTGTTGTGAATAATAGTCGTACTACATTCATGAATAAATGCTATCATTTCAGTTGGTATAAGGTATGGAAGGCAAAATATTCGAAATGTGAAAATGACTTATTGAAGGGGTGTTTTTACATGGGTTATAAGGCGATATACCAGAACGTCGCATCCTGAATGAACACATCGGTTCAACACAACCAAATGTTGATTGTTTAAAAGTTGGAACCAATTTTAGCCTCAAGCAGACAACTAATGTGGGAGTAATTCCTCAGTGCGAAATCGAAACATGTCAATTTCGCATGTCCCATGCAAACTAAGAACAAGAAACGCTTTTATAAATCATTGTCGGATGGATTACATGGTGATGGATACGTCGAATTGAAAAGCGGAAATTTCTGAACATTTTTTTTCGTTAAAACGCTAACTCAATTATAGAACACATGAGTAAAGATAATATGTATATAACGAAAGGAAAGTCTTATTTAAATGCGCAATCGACACGGCACTTTTAAATCTCCATGTAGGCGGTAATTGACTCGATCTTCTGTAAGAACAAGTGCACTTATTTCAAAGAAAGTACATCTATCCACTAAAACTCAATTGTCACGTAAGTTGTATGAATGTGATTGCGATGCAATTCCCACAACAGAAAACGTGCAATATATATTGTTACATCTAGAGCGATTTACCAAGGTCTGGCACCAGTTTGCAGAACTAGCATTTAGTAAATGAACTCACAAATATTAATGCTTAAATCATTTATTCTTCAGAGGAGAAGAATGACGAGGACAACGCGTGAGGATGTGAGAAAGATGTCCAGTGAGTTTGGTATCTTGAGAAAGATGACGAGTGAGTGTGCAACCCAGCAGTCACATGATCAATCAGCATGGGATGTCACGCCCGACATAAAGCGCTACAGCCTCGCTTTCAATGGTCTCGACAAAAACGGAATCAGCCGTCTGTACGCAGTGACGTAACAGATCTGGTAGATTCAGGACTCATGGTGACCACAGACAGGTCAGTGTCCTGAAGAGGCCTTGACCGCAAGACCGATGACAGAGGAAGCAGGACGTTCGTCACAGAGTGGACAAAGGTGGACTAGTGATACCTTGTTATCAGAAGTTCGTTGAAAGAACTTATATCAAAAACTTGCAGGGAAACCATCCCACGCATGCGCGTCTGTGATAAAGTGGATATAATGGCAACAACCCAGGCTACGATGTCCATATTTCAGTGGAATATTCGTGATGATGAGAATACTATTTGGATATGGATCCGATCGAATACTTCTACAGCCCGTGTTGATTTATATCGTATGGTTATATGCTGAACACCATCAAAGAATGTGAAGGCAAAGACAATTCACATATATCCCCTAGCCGAGATATTGAAAGCAAAGAAAATGTAGAGAACCTTTGATGACTAACAAATAACACATGACTCCAATCAGGCCCTCAAACCGTGAGTGATATCCGTAAGCAAACCCTTTCCTCAAAGTCTCTCCTCCGTCCCCGTGACTAAATCCGTTCAAGAAAGCAGTATTGAAACAGATACAGTCAAACTGTGCACTATCGAATATCGCAGGATTTGTTGAACCTAAACAGAAAACGACAAGATGGGTTCATTAACAAACAATACATCATCACTGTCACCCGGTATCAACCAGAGCAAACAAGGCGCAAACAAGCGCATAGACGCGCTCTCCATCCAAAAATATTTCGTCGGCGCTAAAAGAAACAGAATGATACAATGATAAAACGAGTCATTAAATCAAGATTTGATACCTCCATCCAGAACCGGAGGAGATTCAACAGTGGATTCGCTGGCGAATGGGCTAATCAACGATGCGAGACGATGCGGATTAATCGACTGACATCTGTGAGAAAGGTTCGAATAACAGATTAATGGAGTATTCCTATAATGCTCTAATTACACTGTATCTAAAAGCTCTCGGAATTGAACATGGAAAACTTCGGTAAACGGAAAACAGTCTGTGAAGTACCATGGCAACTTCGAGAAGAATCTTAAGTTCAATGATAAATGGACTTCATCGGTCGTGTTTTGGATAATCGTTCACTTATCCAAAACAAAAATCAACCGCAGCAATCACAAGTCCTATTTAGGCCCAAAGCTCGAGATTTAAATCAAAATAGCCCACGTGACCAGTTCGCTAACAGAAGACTTTTTCTGAAGACATTACAGCGTATGGTGAAGGAACAATCACATCTAGAGATCAAAATGAACCAGCATCCGAATTCTCCTTTCGTTGGAAAGTCCAAGCACCTTACTGCGAACCGGAACAGCTCGAGTTTGCCGAAATCCGACCACAGACCGAAAAACCGGCCGTGCTAGAATTCAAATCGCCGAACTCCCTCCAGAAAACTGAAACCGTTTTAGTCAAATTTGATAATATGCATTTTTGATGACCATGCGGTTTTTATTGATTTCAATGAAATGAGATTGAGCGAGACATGAACTACATGTATATACTACATTCAAAATGTGCAGTCTGGATTGAATGGTCTTTGTAGTGTACATGCAGGTTTTCTTCTATCAACGTAATGATGTTTTTACACAGATACAGGCATTAGAGGAAACTGGAAAATATCTTGCCAATCAGTCTCTGAGGCATATTTTTGCATTGTTATCAGAAAATGTATATAATGAATGTCATAATGGTGCTTATCTTTAAACTACTTGACCAAGATAGTCGGATGTCACAACTAAACATTGAATTTTTTTCTGTTTCTTTATTTTATTATTTTTTAGGTGAAGACATGCTGATTTCAGACGGCTTACTTGTGCTTTAAATTCTAAATACAGATATGTAAGATTAGCCAGATATGTATTTTCCTGTTTTTCTTCGCGCTCCTGCTCTGTTGCCATTGTTTTTAAGGTTTAATGCTACACAAGAGAATTTGATGAGGATGAAAAGCGATTACTGTTAAAAAATATATATTGAAATTGAAACAATCGAATCCACTCTAGTAAAAAATGAAGTTTTAGTGGAAAGTAATTTGAAAAGAAGATGAAGAACCTGCTAGAATCGAACCCGCGACTACAGTTCAGTAGTCATTTGCTAACTGACCTGATGAGCTAATGAGCTAGGAATTTAAATTTGAAAAGAGATAATCCGAATTGATATTTTTCATCCATGTTTCAAAAAGAAGTCAGCTGTTATGACGGTATGGAGACTACCTTAAATTTTGGCGCATTTTTATTCTTTAACCCTTGTTACAAACATCTACAGGTTGCGGTTTATGTAAAACTCAAATACAATGGATGCGGGTAAAGTATAAGGGTTCGTGAAAATGAAGGAGAGAAAGCCGATGCGTGTATGGCAATATCTCTGATTGAGATTGGCTTTTCCTGTAACATCACGACATTAATTGTCTTTGTTGGATGTCTGAAGTAACAGTATATGTTCTCTAAATCTGACATGCTGTGCACGTGTCATAGGGTAATTTTCCCGTAACATTAGCTAACCTCATTCAGTTTAGCAAGATACATGTATTCTTTATCAACATTTCACCATGTATAATTATCTCGTTTGTTCAGTGTATGAATACTTGTGACATTTATTCCAGGTGTGATTCAGTCAACTCTGGATGTGATCAGATGCATTGCAACTGCTAGTGAATTGTATTAAATTGTGGCGTATACTGGCACGGTTTTTAATCTCCATTTATTGTCTCCATGCGCAAGATGCATTGGATTGATTTCATTGTAGAAATGGAAAGTTCGAGTATCATATTGGATGTTAATAAGCATTAAACTGTTCAGTTACCTGTATAAACATTTCATTTGTCAATGGATAATCGATGGGCATAACATAGTCGAAGCCTGGAGGGTGGATGCTGTCGTCGATATATATATATATATATATATATTATATATAAATATATTATATATATATATATATATATATTATATATATATATAATATATAATATTATATATATTAGTTCTTCGTAATTTTATGGGTAGGACTTGCCGCTGACATTGCAGATCCCCACCTTTTCATATATTTTAGATTTGAGAATTGTATACTTTTCATAATAATTTTCTGTTCAAAATGGCAACCTTTTCCCATATGACAACAAGAACTGCCAAAGCTGGATCAAATTAGGTCATCTTCATAATTAATTGAGTAAACATTAACCTTATCATATATTTCATGCTGAATGCTATACCTTGTCATATATTCTGAAATGTAAAAAAGGCTACTTACGCCGGCACGTCCTACTATCGGTATATAGTAAGTGCCCCCCCCCCCCGGGACTGTAATGCACTTAAGTAAGTAAATTTTATTTAAAGTCGGCACTGTGTACATATTAACAAATACATGAGCTCTGGTGAGCTCTTTAACCGACTATCACAGACAAATACTCATTGGTTTCGTTTGATATCACGTGTCAAAGTATAGAAATGCGGATTGACCGGGTCTTTCTAATTATAAACATTAAAACTTGGATTGACCTGTACTTTCTAATTATAGAATAGAATTTTTTATTACGTGCAACAATATTGTGATTCGCTGACGTTTGTCATTCTAGCCAATCAATTCTTTTCCGGATCACGTCACCTACTTCTGTGACGTCACAAACAAAGACGGTGAAATGGAAGATTCTCTATTCATTACATGTTTCATGAAATTAATTGTATCAGTATAAGAACCTACACTGAAATAAAAACAGCTTACTATTTTTTTTTTTTTTTTTTTTTAAATCTTAACATATTAAAAGAAAGAAAAGAAACGAAAAAAAAAAAATGCAATAAAAACAGCTTACTATATATATATATATATATATTTAAATTCAACATGTTAAAAAAACCCAAAAATGCAATTTAGGTTCCTAATTTTGTCAAGCTTTCTTTGAAAAATAATATAACAAATGTAGATTTTCAATCGGCCAATCCTCGGATTGGCCGATTGAAAGATCTACATTTGTTATAATTATTTTTCAAAGAAAGCTTGACAAATGTAGGAACCTAAATTGCATTTTTGGGTTTTTTTAACATGTTGAATTTAAATATATATATATATATATATAGTAAGCTGTTTTTATTGCATTTTTTTTTTTTCGTTTCTTTTCTTTCTTTTAATATGTAAGATTTAAAAAAAAAAAAAAAAAAAAATAGTAAGCTGTTTTTATTTCAGTGTAGGTTCTTATACGAATCAATTAATTTCATGAAACATGTAATGAATAGAGAATCCTTCCCATTTCACGTCCTTTGTTTTGTGACGTCACAGAAGTAGGTACGTGATCCGGAAAAGAATTTGATTGGCTAGAATGACAAACGTCAGCGAATCACAATTATTGTTGCACGTAATAAAAAATTCTATTCTATAATTAGAAAGTACAGGTCAATCCAAGTTTTAATGTTTATAATTAGAAAGACCCGGTCAATCCGCATTTCTATACTTTGACACGTGATATCAAACGAACCAATGATGTATTTTGTCTGTGATAGTCGGTTAAAGACTCACCAGAGCTCATGTATTTGTTAATATGTACACAGTGCCGACTTTAAATAAAATTTATTACTTAAGTGCATTACAGTCCCGGGGGGGGGGGGCACTTACTATAACCGATAGTAGGACGTGCCGGCGTAAGTAGCTTTTTTACATTTCAGAATATATGACAAGGTATAGCATTCAGCATGAAATATATGATAAGGTTAATGTTTACTCAATTAATTAATGAATGACCTAATTTGATCCAGCTTTGGCAGTTCTTGTTTGTCATATGGGAAAAGGTTGCCATTTTGAACAGAAAATTATTATGAAAAGGTATACAATTCTCAAATCTAAAATATATGAAAAGGTGGGGGATCTGCAATGTCAGCGGCAAGTCCTACCCATAAAATTACGAAGATATTATATATATATATATATTATATATATATATATATATATAATATATATATATATATATATATAATATATTATATATAATATATATATATATATATATCGACGACAGCATCCACCCTCCAAGGCTTCGACTATGTTATGCCCATCGATTTATCCATTGACAAATGAAATGTTTATACAGGTAACTGAACAGTTTAATGCTTATTAACATCCAATATGATACTCGAAACTTTCCATTTCGTACCACATGAAATCAATCCAATGCATCTTGCGCATGGAGACAATAAATGGAGATTAAAAACCGTGCCAGTATACGCCACAATTTAATACAATTCACTAGCAGTTGCAATGCATCTGATCACATCACAGTTTGACTGAATTCACACCTGGAATAAATGTCACAAGTATTCATACACTGAACAAAACGAGATTAATTATACATGGTGAAATGTTGATAAAGAGATACATGTATCTTGCTAAACTGAATGAGGGTTTAGCTAATGGTTACGGGAAAATTACCCTATGACACGTGCCACATGCATGTCAGATTTAGAAACATATACTGTATACTTCAGACATCCAACAAAGACAATTAATGTCGGTGATGTTACAGGAAAAGCCAATCTCAATCAGAGATATTGCCATACACGCATCGGCCTTTCTTCTCCTTCATTTTCACGAACCCTTATACTTTACCCGCATCCATTGTATTTGGAGTTTTACATAAACCGCAACGTGTAGTGTTTGTAACAATGGTTTAAAAGAATAAAAATGCGTCCAAAATTTAAGGTAGTCTCCATACCGTCATAACAGCTGACTTCTTTTTGAAACATGGATGAAAAATATCAATTCGGGATTATCTCTTTTCAAATTTAAATTCCTAGCTCATTAGCTCATCAGGTCAGTTAGCAAATTGACTACTGAACTGTAGGTCGCGGGTTCGATTCTAGCAGGTTCTTCATCTTCTTTTCAAATTACTTTCCACTAAAACTTCATTTTTTGTACTAGAGTGGATTCGATTGTTTTCAATTTCAATATATATTTTTTAACATAGTATCTGCTTTTCATCCTCATCAAATTTCTCTTGTGTAGCATTAAACCTTAAAAACCAATGGCAACAGAGCAGGAGCGCGGAAGAAAAACAGGGAAAATACATATCTGGCATAATCTGTACATATCTGTATTTAGAATTTAAAGCACAAGTAAGCCGTCTGAAATCAGGCATTGTCTTCACCTAAAAAATAATAAATAAAGAAACAGAAAAAAATTCAATGTTTAGTTTGTGACATCCGACATATCTTGGTCAAGTAGTTAAAGATAAGCACCATTATGACATTCATTATATACATTTTTTCTGATAACAATGCAACAAATATGCCTCAGAGACTGAATTGGCAAGATATTTTCCAGTCTTCCTCTAATGCCTGTATCTGTGTAAAAACATCATTACGTTGATAGAAGAAAACCTGCATGTACACGTACAAAGACCATTCAATCCAGACTGCACATTTTGAATGTAGTATATACATGTAGTTCATGTCTGCGCTCAATCTCATTTCATTGAAATCAATAAAAACCGCATGGTCATCAAAAATGCATATTATCAAATTTGACTAAAACTGGTTTCAGTTTTCTGGGAGGGGAGTTCGGCGATTTGAATTCTAGCACCGGCGGTTTTTCGGTCTGTGGTCGGATTTTCGGCAAACTGAGCTGTTTCCCGGTTCGCAGGTAAGGGTGCTTGGACTTTCCAACGAAAGGAGAATTCGGATGCTGGTTCATTTTGATCTCTGATGGATTGTTTTCCTTCACCATTACGCTGTTAATGTCTTCAGAAAAAGGTCTTCTGTTAGCGAACTGGTCACGTGGCTTATTTTGATTTGAAATCTCGGGAGCTTTGGGCCTAAATAGGACTTGCTGATTTGCTGCGGTTGATTTTTGTTTTGGTATAAGTGAACGATTATCCAAAACACGACCCGATGAAGTCCATTTATCATTGAACTTAAGATTCTTCTCGAAGTTGCCATGGTACTTCACAGACTGTTTTCCGTTTACCGAAGGTTTTTCCATGTTCAATTCCGAGAGCTTTTTAGATACAGTGTAATTAGGAGCATTATAGGAATACTCCATTAATCTGTTATTCGAACACTTCTCACGAGATTTCAGTCGATTATCCGCATCGTCTCGCATTCGTTGATTAGCCCATTCGCCAGCGAATCCACTGTTTGAACTCTCCTCCGGTTCTGGATGGAGGGTATCAAATCTTGATTTAGATGACTCTGTTTTTATCATTGTATCATTCTGTTTTCTTTTAGCGCCGACGAAATTGATTTTGGAGTTGGAGAGCGCGTCTATGCGCTTGTTTGGCGCCTTTGTTTGCTCTGTTTGATAACCGGGTGACAGTGATGATGTATTGTTTGTTAATGAACCCATCTTGGTCGTTTTCTGTTTAGGTTCAAACAAATCCCTGCGATATTCGATAGTTTGCACAGTTTGACTGTGATCGTGTTTCAATACTGCTTTCTTGAACGTGGGATTAGTCACGGGGACGGGGAGACGACTCTTGGGAGGGAAGGGGTTTGCTTTTACGGTTATATCACTCACGGGTTTGAGGGGCCTGGGATTGGAGTCAGCTGTTATTGTGTTAGTCATCAAAGGGTTCTCTACATTTTCTTTGCTTTCAATATCCTCGCTAGGGGGATATATGTATGAATTGTTCTTTGGCGTTTTCACATTCTTTGAGTGGTTGTTCAGCATATAACCATACGGATATAAATCAAACACGGGGCTGTAGAAGTATTCGATCGGATCCATATCCAAATAGTATTCTTCATCATCACGAATATTTCCACTGAAATTATGGACATCGTAGCCTGGGTTGTTGCCATTATATCCACTTATCACAGACGGCGCATGCGTGGGATGGTTTCCCTGCAAGTTTTTGATATAAGTTCTTTCCAACGAACTGTTCTGATACAAGGTATCACTAGGTCCACCTTTGTCCACTGTGACGAACGTCCTGCTTCCTCTGGTCATCGGTCTTGCGGTCAAAGGCCTCTTCAGGACACTGGACCTGTCTGTGGTCACCATGGAGTCCTGATCTACCAGATCTGTTACGTCACGTGGCGTGACAGACGGCTGATCCGTTTTTGGTCGAGACCCATTGAAAGCGAGGCTGTAGCGCTTTGATGTCGGGCGTGACATCCCATGCTGATTGATCATGTGACTGCTGTGGGGTTGACACACGTCACTCGTCATCTTTCTCAAGATACCAAACGTCACTGGACATCTTTCTCACATCCTCACCGTGCGGTTGTCCTCGTCATTCTTCGTCCTCTGAAGAATAAATGATTTTAAGCATTAATATTTGGTGATGTCATTTACTAAATGCTAGTTACTGCAAACTGGTGCCAGACCTTGGTAAATCGCTCTAGATGTAACAATAGGTATATTGCACGTTTTCTGTTTGTGGGAATTGCATCGGCAATCACATTCATACAACTTACGTGACAATTGATTGTTTTAGTGGATAGATGTACTTCTTTGAAATAAGTGCACTGTGTTCTTTACAGAGATCGATGTCAATTACCGGCCTACATGGAGATTTAAAAGTGCCGTGTCGATTGCGGCATTTAAATAAGACTTTCCTTTCCGTTTTATATACATATTATCTTTACGTCATGTGTTCTGATAATTGAGGGTTAGCGTTGTTAACGAAAAAAAATGTTTCAGAAATTTCCGCTTTTCAATTGACGGTAGTGCCATCACCATGTGAATCCATCCGACAATGGATTTATAAAAGCGTTTCTGTGTTCTTCAGTTTTGCATGGGTACATTCGGAAATTGACATGTTTGCTGATTCGCACTGAGGATTTACTCCCACATTAGTTGTCTGCTTGAGGCTAAAATTGGTTCCTACTTTTAGAACAATCAAGCCATTTGGTGTGTGTTGAACCGATGTGGTTCATGTCAGGATGCTGACGTTCTGGTATATCGCCTTATAACCCATGTAAAAACACCCCTTCCAATAAGTCATTTTCACATTTCGAATATTTTTGCCTTCCATACCTTATACCAACTGAAATGATAGCCATTTATTCATGAATGTAGTACGACTATTATTCCAACAGAAATGAAAGTAAACTAAAAATAGAAAAAAAATTGATATTTAAAATTTTGAAAATAAATGAGGCCAAAAACTGTGACGCTTAATTAACACCAGCATATTTTTTCATGGAGCACGTCACTGTGATGCTTCTAAAAGGAGAGCCATACTATGACGCACGGAGCGCGTTACCGTGCCGCTTAACACCCGAATACTTTTCACGCATACTACCCATAATGCTCTGTGTCTCTTGGTTTTGCGTGCGGAACGACCTCTGGTGGAAGTTTGACTTTTCACGAAGCGCGTTACTGTGACGTTTATAACCAGCATATTTTTAATGGAGCGCGTCACTGGCGTACAGCTTTGCAGTTCATGCCCTCATGTATTTTCAAAAATGAAATTTTCTGAACACCAACTGATTGCCATTAGCAAAGCTTTTAGCAAAGCTCAAATTACGAAACAAGTAACACAAAATCATCTGTATCAATTCTCACGTACCATTATGGTGTGAATTTACAATGTAATTAAGTTTTTACTTTTATAGTTCAGTCCCCGCACAGAATGAAAATATTACCCTTGATCTTGTTGACACACCCAGCTAAAATTTGATGAAAAGGAAAATAAAACAGTTCACTAAATGAGTGACAATATTTAATCAGTAGATAGCATCAATACCCTGTGGCATGACATTACCATAACTCTCACAAATCGATGTAAAATGTCCAATAATCGAATAAAAGAATCGGGATAATTATTTAACAAGGCACCGGCGGTGTCTAAGTGATTTATACCCTCCTCCCGGGTATGCAGTGCTATACGTACCAGAATATTCTGATTATCTTAATCAGTCAACATTCCCATCAGGAGTAGGGTAATATCATTCCAAACATGTATCTATAAACCTAACTATCCAAGAAAAGGGATGGGGGTTACTGACATTTTAGATTTATATTTAGAAAATGTATACTTTTGCGAAACACATGACATAGGATAAGATAAACAAAATGTATTTAATCAACATCGGGTTTACAAATAAAAGCATCAGCCCTGACATATCAGATTCCCGTTATATTTACAGCCACATTTGCAGTCGTGCTCTGGTGGAAAAACTATTTGAGCAATGATTTTATTCATCCCAGGTGACGTATGTCAACTTCGTATATTCAAATTTTTTTTCTATTTCCCCCCCCCCCCCTTTTTGATTAATTTTTATTTTGATTTTTCTTTACCATTACGGGACTGTAAGGATCATTTACCAAAAATTCCAACTGGAATTAGAATATTTATCTATGAAAATTGATGTTAGATTATATGGAATATCTATAACTGTGTAAACTAAACATGAATACTTATTATGTTTGTTTGTTTGTTTTTGTTTACTTTTATTAACACGGGAAGAAAATATACATTGTAGTTTAATAAAAAATGCATGGTTTGCAATTCGGAGGTAGGAATGTGATGCAAATAAACAAACAGATATTGAAATTACCAATAAAACGCGATATGTTTGTTGAACACAAATGAAATGAAAACAGTTACATAATAGTCTAATATTCCTATTACGATTTTTGTGTTTCGCGATTTTGTGTTAGTCCCCTATCGGTGGAGACAACAGGGACTTTAGGTTTGCACTTTAACAGGGATTCTAGGTTTGTACTATGTCTGCATTTCCGTCTGTCTGTCTGTCAGTCTGGCAAACCAGTATTCCGCACTTTTTTGTCGTGCTTCCAGATGTTCATTGAATATTTGATATATTGTTTTTCCATGACAAGTTACAGATGTTCCGATCCATTCATTTATTTTATTTTAGTCATTCATTTATTTATCTTAATTTTATTTTTGCTGACCCTTGGATTAGAAAATTAACTCAAATACTCAGTCATTCGTACTTTTTCCCGTTAACTGCAGGTACTCCATCCCCAACGTCGATGCTGCTGTCGGCCTTTGTGAACAGCTGGTCAAATAATTTTTAGTCCCCTACCGACGAAGTCGAAGGGGACTTTAGGTTTGCACTCTGTCCGTCCGTCCGTCTGTCCGTCAGTCCGGTAAATCAGTCTTTGCGCACCTTTTTTCTCACTGCTTGCAGATATTCATTTGATATTTGGTACATTGCTTTGTCATACCAAGTTACAGATCAAGTTCGAGTTTGGTTTTGATCGATCCATATTTCACTGAGTTATAGCCCTTGGACTTAGAAAATTTCATAAATTATCAGTTTCCGCACTTTTTTCTCACTGCTTGCAGATATTCATTTGATATTTGGTACATTGCTTTGTCATACCAAGTTACAGATCAAGTTCGAGTTTGGTTTTGATCGATCCATATTTCACTGAGTTATAGCCCTTGGACTTAGAAAATTTCATAAATTATCAGTTTCCGCACTTTTTTCTCACTGCTTGCAGATATTCATTTGATATTTGGTACATTGCTTTGTCATACCAAGTTACAGATCAAGTTCGAGTTTGGTTTCCATCGATTCATTTTTCACTGAGTTATGGTCCTTGTCCTATCCTGGCTTTACCATAAATATGATATAGCCTACATAATGCAATTAGAATATTGTTGCAGTCCACAGTAATTTTTGTAATCGGTAGGGGACTATGTATTGCTATGCAATACTCTCAGAATGCTTGTTTAAACTTTTTTTTATATCTAACAGAATTCTTAATTCAAACAGGGAAAAGAAATTCAAAAATAGAATTTGCATGTATATAATCCTTCATGATTCAAATGGTTTATCTAACTAGTGTTTCCAAGGCAAGTAATCAAGAAGGTTAACAATTTTGCAGATAAAATTGATTCAGAAGGTCCAATTTTTGAAGAACCAAAATATCCTTCATCATTCGAATTTGCACGATCCATATTTTCTAGATGAGTTTTATTTTATTTTATTTTTGTCTGTGATTTTTCCTTTTTTACAGGTGGGTCATTACTCGGTAACACTATTTTCTACTGCGAATATGTGATAAGCTAAGGTTTTCGAAACCTGCGAAGAAGAATGCTCAGCACATGGGTCCAAAGGGATACATATTCAACGTCACATCCTGTCATTACTTTTAGTCCTTTGATTAGAAATAGTTGTTCGAGGGAAGAAAGCATGCAAGGGGAAATATTTCAATTCCGTTGATGGACACGCGCATTGCTTGGATATTCATTTATATCTATTGGGCATGCGTAAGCACCACGTGTGTGAACAATGCCGCTTGCATTAAGCCTTCATGAAGCGGTGTTAGTATAAAAAAATATGCCGGATTCCGAATAGTTCCAAATCATTCGGAAGGCTTGGAAAACTTTCAATATCATTTGGAAGACCATTTGGAACTCATTCGGAAGCATTTGGAAATGCACTTATAATTTTTTTTCAGACACAATGTTGAACTTAGAATTTTTCTCTCTTTCGGCAAACCGCGTGCTCATCTCGGTTATCCAGACACTTACAAGAATGGCCTAAGATTGAAAACGTTTTGCAGACAAAGACAATTTTCATCCAATCAGATAGTCGATGTGAGCTTAAATTCAAAATATATAAATCTACGAACGGAGCAAGGAAATATGCTACAAGATTGAGCTGCAAAACGATAACCATGTCGAAGTTTATAATCGTTAATTCAGAGAGGACGGAACATCTGAATACTATAAGAAGACGATGCGTTAATTGTTTATTGTTCTCAAACAGTTTGGAAAGCAAATATTTGAAGGGGAAACTGTGTCATTCACAGAAAGTATCGCCGTTTTGATACAAGAATCGGCGAATAATTCTATGAATACATGTATATTAATAGCATGTATACCCATTGCACGAATTTATGCACAATACTCCAAGGGTGCATGAGTGGTTCGTCACAGCCGGGGGAAGCGAAGGGAGGGGTTCAACCCTCTTGTCCTCTAGACAATTTTGGACCAAACATTCTATTTCTATCTAGCTTTGAACTTTTAAAATACTCAGGATGACCTTGTTTATTTATTCAAAGTGTAACCACTATTTTACTTATCAAATATGGAACGTGATGTATCAATGATACCTTTGCATATTTGGATTATTACGTCATTTTCATTTTAAAGCGATTCAGATGTGATTTTAAAATCATTTGGAACTGAGTAATTCGGAAGGGACTTGGAAGTAAGTTGGAGGTTTCAAGAAGATTTTGCAAAGTTTATGCATTCGGAAATCATTCGGAAATGTGTTCCGATACTCCGAATGGTAACTTGGAGATTCCAAATTAAAATTTTCGAATGATTATTCGGAAATTCCAAGTTGGACTTGGAGATTCTACACACGCGTAACGCATATTCATGAGGAAATGACTCTCATTACATTTTGTAGAGATACCAAAGGCAAAACCACAGTTATCAAACTTTCCGCTAAAGTACACAATTAAAGTAACGGCAGATTCCGAAGTTCCCGGATGCCTTCAAAACTAGCATGATTGTAAATAATATAGAACATGTTATTAGCAATGAAAATCTGAAATGGAAAACCCTGCATAATCAAGATAATTCCGCTGCAGTGCCCCTCGGACAATCCAATATGGTTCGCAAGAGGTTGTTGATTGCATGTGCTTAATTTTGTTAAGAGGAAATCTACAAATAATTACAACAGGAAAAGCCGCGCAAGCGCGGAGAGATCCACCAAGAAGGCCCCTCTCTCTCTCTCTCTCTCTCTCTCTCTCCTCTGTTTACTCTTATAGTTTTTGATGTTTCTGAGTAGCTCATCATTATATCTAGTTAATTTCATAGGCTAGTGTAAATATTTCTGAGTTTCTGAAAATTTCAATACTCTGATTCACAACTAAAATCACCGATGAAAAAAGAAATCATTAAAACTACTATTTACAGGTTTGTTTATAGAAAACGAATTTTTTTTTATTATTTTCACGATAATTACTAATCCATTATTATTAAATTATAGCTTACATTCATCATCTCGTACAATAAAAAAATATAAGGCACAAGCAGTAACTGTGGAGCAAGTGTTTCCGGATTGTATTGACAAACTTTACTCACTTATAAGTACACTATTGACGTTAGATGAAACCATTAATATTAGATAACCTGATATACTTGACAGTTACAAATTGTTAAAAGTTTTCAGTTTAGGATGCTGAATATTAGAAAAATCTGGATGATGCAGTATGATGCAGTATCCCAGCAACTTCAAAAAAAAAAAAAAAAAAAAAAGACCAAGGGGCAAATCGGTCACCTGATTAAAACTAAATAAAACATTTATAAACTTTTGTAAATTTTTAAATCAAACTTTCTTCCTATGAAAAATTTCGACCACAGATTCTGCCCCCCCCCCCCCTCCATGCCTTCAAGGATGACAACATACATGTGACTAAAAGTGTACTCACTGAACGCAGAGACGCCTATTCTTATAGTTCCCGGGTATGCTTAATAATTTTTAGGCTATTTATCTAAAAAAAAAAAAAGAAAAAAAAAAAAGGTCAAACTCAAGGTAACAAGGTCAAAGGACGTGATGTGAAATGAAAGATTTTTAATGCGGAATTTATATACAATATATGAGGTCTACTTTAAACAGTTCAGGACATACTGCACAGGTCAAATTCTTATTTAAAGTAGACCGAACTTTTGGGTCAAAGTCATAAGATCACATGCCACTGCATCATATGAAAGGTCTTGTCATAAAGAATGTATAGATATAGAAGCCCTAACTTGAATAGCGCAAGAACTTTTTCCTAGAGATTCTTCCTACAGTGATATACCAAAATATACAGGTATATCAAAATGTAAAACTTTGATCCCTTATTATGCCTACACCCTATCCCTGGGGTCCATGATTTGAAGAAACTTGATTTGATTCTAAGTCAAGAAGCTTTCATGTAGATTTCCACTTTTCTGACTCAGTAAAATTGATCAAAAATTTCCTAACATATATTTGAGGGTAAAACTTTGATTCCCTATTGTGTCTACATCCTATTCCCGGGGGTCATGGTGTGTGCAAACTTGAATCTACATTTTATTGGATAGCTTTACTATAAATGCTCACATTTCTGGCACTGTGGTTCTTTAGAGTTTTGCATTTTCTTAATAATCTCTCTTTTAAGAGGCATGCTCCTTCATTTGAACAACCGTGAATCTCTTTTACCCAAGGATGATTAGTACCAAGTTTGATTGAAATTGGTCCAGTGATTCTGGAGAAGATGAAAAGTGAAAAAAAATTACAGACAGATGGACGGACGGACAGACCGATGTCAGACAAAAAGTGATCAGAAAATAGCTGACTCAGCTTATATTTTGGTAAGTAAAAAGACTGTGGTCCATTAACCCTCCTGTCATTAAACAGCAAACGCTTCTGTAAAACAGGCAATCCCGATATATGGATTTTTCATTAAAAATTGATTGGCTACACTTTCAATTTTCAAACTATCTGCATATTTTAGAAATCGTTTAGCAGTGATAAATGGAAAAAAAATATTTCACAACACTATAACTTCACGCATTGTTTCATAACTATATACCGTCACGCATTGTTTCATAACCCTACATGTATATACCGTCACGCATTGTTTGATTCAATATTTGATTCATTAGAATAAGGTCATCTCGGTAATTAATTCACAAAGATATTTTTTTTTTTAGATTTTGAGACTTCATTAGCAGAGTCCTACACATCACAATTACCAAATGTATAACTGATCGCCATCTTTATTCGTTTTGCCATTATACTTAGAGGCTTGAAAAGCTCTGGGTCCTCCCCGCTGATCTTCATACGAATTTGGTCTTTTTCCTTATATTCTTCTCTTTTAGACTTCATAGACGCATTTAGGGGGCGGGGGGGGGGAGGGGGTCCGGTCCCCCTTTATTTTTCGTGACCAAAATTATTATCATGTATTTTAGGATACTTAAATAAATCCCTAAAAATAACTTTAAAATCCCTTCAACCAAGGAGTGTCTGGGGGGCTTCGCCCCGTTGGCCCACGTAGGCTTCATCCCAGACCTCTAGTTTATTGGTCCCCTCTTCCCTCTTTCAAGGGAACCCACCCCCCTTTTCGGCAAATCCTGGATCCGCCACTGGATTTATATATAATTAGGTACGGCAGATGTTAACGGTGTGTTGTTACCCGGTGATAAAACTGATTAATACTACCATTCTCTAGTGGATACAGCTTATACTAGCTCGAGAAAGGATATAGACAAAAATATTTCACGAGCTGCGGAAATTCACAATAAATACTTTACATGTCATGAATAATTACATATTACCAGTATTAAACTTTAACAGAAATTTTTTCCCCTCAGTACAAAAGTATATTAGAGATTCTTTTAGGCTTTAATAGTAATAACATATTTGATTTTCTAAATATAGTCGAAATTTGAAATGTATGTATGACAGTCTTCCATTTTATAATTGTATTGTATTTCAGTATATTGGAGAGGAACATTCCAAAAGTTGTAAGAACTTGTATCCAATCCATTTGTAAATATTATACAATACAATATTTTCAAATCAAAAATTCATTTAATGTGTATATTACACGTTATATCGGTATTCAGGCAGTCTTATTAAAATCCAACCTTTATGAACTTATCCTTACTTGGGGTTTTCACTCGACAATCAAATTAAAATCGGGCTAATAGAGGTTTGATTTTATAGACTGATATTCACATGTTACGGAAATTCACCATGTATACATTTTATGTGTATATATGTTACAGATATTTACGATGTGTATAGTGCATTTTACAGATATTCACGATGTGTATATTACATGTTACGGAAATTCACAATGTGTATTATAATATTACATGTACATGTTACGGAAATTCGCGATGTGTATTATACATGCTACGGAAATTCACGATGTATATATTACATATTATGGAAATTCATGATGTGTATATTACATATTACGGATATTCACGGAGGTCTTACTACTTGTTACGGATATTCACGACGGGTTTATTACATATTACGGATATTCACGACGTGTATATTACATGTACATGTTAC
Source organism: Ostrea lurida (assembly GCA_903981925.1). Classification (NCBI taxonomy): domain Eukaryota; kingdom Metazoa; phylum Mollusca; class Bivalvia; order Ostreida; family Ostreidae; genus Ostrea; species Ostrea lurida. The sequence goes on from CAJDSM010000330.1 coordinate 20,061, forward strand.
GGATATTCACAACAATATACAATGTAAGAGCTTGCTGCTTCAACAACGATAAATCATAAGAATTAAACACTCATTTAATTGCGATAGAAAATACGATGAATTAAAGAAAATTATTTCATCACAATGATCCAGCATACTTGTGCATACAGTACGATGAAGGTTATTCTCATACCTGTATAGGCCTAATAGAGACGGAAGGGTACGTCTACAGACCACAACGTGGCAGATATCAAAAGCCGACGGTAAACTGTGATAGAGATATCATAACAGTCCTGTTTATTTATCTCTTTCATATTCTTTTTCATCTTTATTTTTTGCCCTTTTTCTGGTTTTGCTTCTCTATCATTGCAATCTCGTGGTATTCAATATGATATTCTCTATCATTGCAATCTCGTGGTATTCAATATGAGATAAAATAATGTACTTCAAAATTAGCAATCCTGTACTTCGAAATTAGCAATCGTATCCATTGAATTAAATATCACAGCGTACAAAAAAATTAATTAAATGATCCCAATTCTGTATTCTGTTGGATGAATAAATACAAATATTAGATTTTGAACAAAGGAATGCTATACGAACACCTACATTGTACCAGTACGTCGCCCCTGTCGGGAATCACAAATTAAAAATTCAATTATAGAAATGAAAAGATATGAAAATTGACATACAAGTTCGTTGTCACGATTTAGTGAATATAATTTATGATCTCACCTCTTGCGACCGACAACGAATTGTTCCCTCAACGTTAATATTCCGTCGTGGAAAAATAACCATGTTCGCGAAACTATCGGGTGTTTTCAGTAGTTCTCATCAAAAACAGGCAAATGTTTATGACATAATATCTTTTCCGAAATTACCAAACATGTACTTCCGATTTTCTCCAGACAGCAAAGTGCTTTAATCCGTTTATCTTCTCTCACCTATAATCCTACCTTGGTATAAGACCAAGATTAATTTTTTCTGCGTCTCGCCAGTGAAGGATTATTTTGTTTGTATGTGGTTATGTTTCTCTTTTAAATATGTGACTTAATTTCTAATTTACGATCATTTCAAATCATTTTAAAACTTCAAATACCCCTTTTGTACTCCGTTTCATAGGAGTATCAGCCATGTTTAAATTCTTACAATGCACGTTTCAGTACTTAAATGAATACGTACACAATAGATTAGGATTTGAATATGATTTTTAGTAAAGTAAATATTATTGAGAAGGAGAGATTAATCTCATAAAAAAAAGAAAGAAAAAAATGTGTAATTATAAGGCCTACCTTAATTACGGGTCAATTTTCTCATCCGCATTATTCAACGCTGTCGTATGAAATGATGGAAAAAATATTTAATTGCACAATATAAGTTCCCAAATCAATACTCATAGAGCGAGATGAAACTAACACGGACTGCACGTGGATATAGATAATGTAATCAATAGCGGGACCCGCAGCGGAGATGCTTCATTCTAAACCAACCTTGTCGTATGGTGTGTCTATATTACTTGAAAAATATAACTAGTAAATTCGTTATAGAATCCGCGAGGCAAAAACAAAATCGCTCCCAAATGGTTTTTGAATCATTGATGAGGCTAGTTTTCTGATCTCGCTGCAAAATTTGGAGTATGATTATCTTGTATATAAACCTTGTTACTTGGTATTAAACATTCATCGTTTCTGAGTTCGTCGTATGTGTCTTCATGTACATGTCATGGTTAAGTACATTGTATTATAATGCATTTATTAGCTTCATTCAAACACAAAAAGTGAAATTGGTTTGAAAATTAAACAAAGACTTAAGATGACATCACGGAATGTTGTACATCGAAACATTTGTTTCGTTTATATTAAACCTTTTGGTCAATATTTGTGCAATGTTTTAAGAGGTAATTATACGCCGAAAATGATTTTGGATTTTCAAAATGGATAGGTGTTTGCCTAACGTGCAATGTGCATGTGAAGTACATTGTTAATCCGCTAAACGGATCTATTGAAGATTTTTTTTTTTGTATTTTATATTTACTTCACAATTAACTGAAATCCTTCCATTTGAAGTTCTTTATAATGCCATATGGAATTAAACACTGCACTTTATGCAGCGAAATTTAAATTGCAAAATTTTACAAGAGAGAGAGAGAGAGAGAGAGAGAGAAGACGAGAGAGAGAAAGAGAGAGAAGAAGAGAGAGAGAGAAGAAGAGAGAGAGAAGAGAGAGAGAGAGGCATTTAAGTTTCCTGGAACTTGAAAGTGTTCCTATAAGCAATGTATCAGAGGACACACCGTCTGCCAATATAGGGATGAAACATTTGCAGAGAAATCCCATTATCCCCTCCCGCCCCTCCCCTCGCTTTTTAGCATAGGTCCGCTTGCCCCAGTACAGTTTTTAAAACGTAAATATAAAACTTACCTCTGCTTTTATACGTAGACAATTGGATGCTGGGTCACATGGTGTTTGCAGCAGACCGCGGTGAAATCTAACTCGGTAATTCCCGGCAATTACTCTAACTGTCCGGAAGTGGAATGGCTATCTGCGTTGGTTAATGAAGCTAATTCTCATCGATGACAAGAAGCTGCGGTCCTAGGGGCTTGTTTGTCTCTTTTACTCGGCTTATCGGCTAAATTAAATAACATGGAGCGATTAGTAAAGAGCTTTTGGAATATCGGAATTTGGTTGTCTTTTAAATATACACGGACTGATAAAACAGACTAGCTTGGGGAAGAGCGCCTCGGAATGTTTTATGTGAAGATGATTCTAATTGAATTGGAAAAACCAACTATCAGGTGAATCCCGAACGATAGCAGCACAAGTTACTACAGCAACGAACATAAACAAAGTGATTCTCGTCTGTCGGAGATGGAGGACAGACGGAAGAGAAGAGACACCTAAATCGATACTCAACGCTCATAATAACACAGAAGTTAGCTGTCAAACCTTGTCATTTGTATAATTTTCACCTGAACTAGCTTTAATCGGCAATTAACGTCAACGATATTAGCCTCCGGAACGGACGTTCTTCGATATCATTTTCAGAACATCAAACCAGGCGCTGAAGCCCGAAGACAGCGAGATTTAGACTCGACTGTTAGCACACAGGCTGTGGCTGTTATGTAATTTGTATCAACTTTTTTTTTTAAAGTCATTAGGCTATATTCGTAAAACTTTAATTTCCTCAACCCTCATGAATAAATTTTGAAGACCTCCACCCACCCACTCAGCCATATTCAACTGACAATTTGTGCACGACGCAATCTTAAATCAATAATTTTAATTTTTGAAACATATTTTGAATATTTAAAATTGTCACAAAATTATCACATAAATGAGTTAGGCATGACAATAAACCTGCTATCAGTGTCGAATAACCATGGCGATTCCTCAGACTTCTGAGTTCCCGCTCAAGTTCGATGAGAGACGTTGCTCATGGTGACGTCTTAATATTTTGTCCAGTCCCGGAATCGTGATTGGAATTGTTTCTTTGAATGCTGAGTGTAACATCAATGTTTAGACAATTAAGGGGAGAAACTTTAAACATGAAGGACACAGATCTTTTAATCTGAAGACTCGTGTTTACTACCTTGCAAAGAGACCGAAACGTCCCCGTGACTAACGCGTCTACACAACTTATCTACATGAACCATTCACAAAGCAAAAATGCAGTGAATCATGTCGTTACTATTTTTTCGTCACAACACAGTTTCTCTACAAAATAAAAAAAACCTTTGATATAAGCTGCTGTTAGCGATAGTGGGTTATGCAAAAAAGATGGGCGAAGAGATCGGACCGAATGTCCATATGAAGGCATTTGGAGAATCCATAAAAAAAATGTCTCTAATTGGCAAAAATATTCAGGTGTATTTCAGAGTATTGTGTAATAATCAGTGTATGAATTGATACTTCTTATACATTTTTAAAAAGTCATTTATAATGTTTACATACCAAATTAAAAACAAAACAAAATAATAAAAAAAGCAAGAAAGAAAATCAAAACAAAAGGAATAAAACAACAAAGAGAGAGAAAATAAACATTAAAAAAGTAAAAAATGAAATAAAGTAAAACAAAGTCAAGAAAGATTCGCTTATATAGGCGGAATAATTAACATAGATATAAAAAAAAAAGGCACGAATGTTATGTATAAATATTGCCGATATGTTAATTTATAAATGCGTTGCTTGATCTCTAATAAAATTCGTCCAGCATTTCAACGCAAGCATCCAAAAACTTCGAAAACTGCAGAATATGCCCGTGTCCGCCGTAACGTAGATAGTAAGCGTTAAGGATTCGAATACATTTTTTTTAAATCAATTTCTAAACAAAAAAATTCTTGACTGAATTACATGGTAACTATTTTACAGGACTGTTTTCTAAGATATACCGCCATTAATTTAAGATAAATCATATTCATCAATTACTTTTCTTAATTACATTTAGTTTTAGAAATTGTGTCAAAATATCGGAACAAAAATCTGTGGATATTTAAAGTAACTATATAGTGTGATTGTTCTGTCGATGTAAATCTGGCGCTCGTACTGTAGGTTGTGGCAGGCACCTCTGCGGACAATTTCCGTACAGTGTCAATTTTCCGGGACTACTTTTTCCTGTGAATAATGATTTCGGAGTTGTAGCGTAACGGAATATACTGAGCTGACCGGAGGTTGCTCCGCGGCGTGAGATGGTATCTCTAGGTGCACTTACATGTATACAGATGCGATACACATGTACAGGTGGATTTGAGACCGATTAAACCTGATGAATTATCTGAATAGTTAAAGTATCGAAAATAAACAAATTATACTCAATAACACTTAAAATATTGTGCTAACTTTATACATACGTTGCACGAAACCTACACTTGACCTCAAGAATATACTTAAAGAGGTTTTAGGGTGAGGTTTGAAGTGATGTCAATTTTTTGGGAAGTGTATTTTTGATTTCTACATTGAAAGAGAATTGGGAAATTAAAAAGAAAAAGTTGGGTTTTCATGCTTGTTTTCGAGCTACAGTGTTTTAAACATGACCTTTTTGCACTTAAAATTTACTCAAGATTTATTCATTTAAACTCCATTCGTCTGTTGGTGTAAACAAAACATAAGGAATACAAATCAATCATTACATGAAATAGAAACATAATAATGTCTTCTTACAATTTACACATATGAAAAAAAGATTTAATACTTGTAATGGAAATAAATGATGATCTTTCTGCACTTGATATACGGAAAAACTAATATAGCTTGATAGCTTTATCAAGCTATATAGCTAGATCAGGCATTTAAATAGCTTGATTTAGCTATTTTAAACCTTTCATCAAATAAATTTCTACAAGCAGAAAATCGAATTTCACTGAGTGAACAATTTCATACTTGTGCTCCATAACAATGTGTAAACAAGAAAAACTTTTTAAACTTGGTGCCTTGAAAAGAAATTGGATTTTAAATTTTCAGACATCTAAGATCACTGAGTTGTCAACCAACAGTTATCTAAAATACAGATACAAAAAAAGTCAAAGAATGATCAAGTGAATAATGGATGTCAATCAATGAATCCCCATTTTGAAGTCATCATACTTTAACATGCTTCAATGCACACAGGATAGTGGACAGTTGTGGGAACAAAAGGAATTCTTTTTGCATGAAAATTTTCAAAAAGGACGTAATTTTGTCATGAACTCTGAATAAGAACAGTTCTGGTTAGTTCAAAAGCATAAACATGTTCAAAAATTATTGCCAGACTTTTTTAGCAATGGCATTTTACTAATAGCTAAATCAAGCTATTTCAAATAGCTTGATCTAGCTATATAGCTTGATAAAGCTATATAGCTAAATAAAGAGATTGTGCTGGAACCTATTATCCCTGCAATCTTTCTGGATGTTTAATAAAGACCAATGCTTCAAAAAATACCAATGCTGCTTGGCGTGAAGTTATAGTAGATTACACTTTGCCCATCAAGCAGCATAATTTTTTGTTTGGATCCGTTAAAATTGCAATACCTACGAAAAAAAGTGGAGTACGTGTTGTACAATGACGTTAGTGAGCCAAGTAAAGATGATTAGAGCTCACCTTCCATTCTGGTATCGAAACCTAGCGGTAACGACCGACTATGTACCGACTTTAGAAAAGCGATTTCTGTCACGAAAACAGATTTATATCTGATCCCTAGAATCGATGACTATTGGTGATATCGGAAATACGAATTTATCAGTATATTAGACCTGCTGAAAAGTTAATGGCAAGTGCCATTTACAAAAGTTCTGCACTTGTGATGCTTGATGAGCTGTTTCAATACAGAATACAACGCTATTGCCTTTTGACATGAAAACAGACTTACTGAGGGTGGTTCATGTCCCTCTTCATTGTACTCAAGCATGTGAGGCCTACATCAGTGATACTATTATCTAAAGTGAAACATGGGACGAACATCTCATAGTCTGGTCCGATTTACAATAAAAA
>CAJDSM010000331.1:0-61861 GCA_903981925.1 Ostrea lurida
GCACCTGATCCCACCTCTGGTGTATCTATTGTATTCTATTTAGGACTTAACGTTGTTATCTTTGCCTTTACATTAAGCGAAGTGGCACGCTGTCATTAGAATGATAGTTTCTATAACATACTATCGCTTACTTCATATTTTGCTTATAAAGCTTTGAAAATAAAGATAATATTTATATCAAGCAAGTTCTCCACCTGAGAATTTCACACTTGTTTTCTGTCGTCGCCATGTTGAATGACGATTACTGCTGTCAACAAACAGTTGGTCAACAAATTAACAATTACATTATAAATTTATAAAGAAACGAATTTTAAATGGATCGAGAGTTGGTCTATGGAACTTTTAGACTAAAGTTGCATGAACAAGGTCAAGGTCACTACACATCCATCTGATTTACTAATCTTGGAGCTAATGACACCATAATATCGGGGCAGATCAAAGATCTGGTTTAATCAGATTGCTGCACTTCTGTTTTCATAATAAGCAATCCCAAAGTTGAACAAGGGTTGCTTTTGGACTGTCCATACTTTTTGTCTCTGTACGAGAGTATGTGATTGTTGAGACTACAAATTAGCGCACTTACATGGCTAGAGGTGGGATCAGGTGCCTAGGAGAAGTAAGCATCCCCTGTTGACTGGGCACACCCTTTGTGAACTTTGAGTAATCCGGTGAAACACGTCAGGAAACTTTCGGCCTAACGACACGTGTGTTTGAAAATCAGATCATTATAATACAGAGGGGGGGGGGTCATTACCTTCTTTGTACAGCTACTACGTAACATGAAATTTACGAAACTTAACATGAAGAGTGTCCTCGATTTACATACTTTAATTCGACATTTCGATATATCAACGACGTTTTATCTATTAATAACATATGTCGAGTCGACATATCCCAGTGAACTCGAAATAAAAGACACTACCGAGACTTCCACATCTGCTTCGTACTTGGATATTTTATTGAAAATAGACATTAATGATAAACTAACATCTCAACGTTATGACAAACGGGACGATTTCAACTTCTCCATTGTCAACTTCCCATATTTATGTAGCAATATTCCTTCATCACCTGCATATGGTGTGTATGTCTCTCAACTTATTCGATACGCCAAAGCCTCTGCATGAATGATCAGCTTTTGAATCGAAGCAGGCTACTTACAAACAAGCTGTTGTTGCAGGTGTTTCAACAATCACATTTAAAGTAGGCATTTCGCAAATTCTATGGTTGTTATAACCGGGGTTATAACATTCTACTTTGCCAATACAACCTGCCACTGGGTCAAATGCTGTCTGACGTATTTCATAGCAATTGTTAAGCCGTTCCTTAAACAGTGATTTTTTGACTACAGATTACTCCGTTTACCTGATCAAGACAATGGGCTCACGGTGCAACCGGTCAACACGGGATGCTTACTCCTCCTAGGCACATGATCCGACCTTTGGTGTTTCCCCAACTCTTGTTTTGTTTTTCTGTTTTGGACTTACGAGGTTGATCATTTCGTTGTCTTCACCTTCTCATACTATCGTTTGAGTTCAGCATGATAACACTCCGTTTGATCGAGCGTGCAATGTTTAGGCGAGGGCTCCCATGCATTGTTTTACTTTAGAATGACATAGCGTGATCACCCAAACTCACTTTTATTGAAACTACGTGACCGACCGGCGAATGGCAGAAAGTGACACGCGGTTATTGGAAATATTACTAGTATATGGTACTAGTAATAAAGCATGAATGAATATATAAGTATTGAAGTAATAGTCTAGTTAAACAAGCAAAAAGCATGAATGAATATGTGGAAACTGTTGGTTTTTCGGACACTTCGCAATGAATTTCGGAAAAGCTCTTCATCTAACCACTGAACATAGGCATATTGCATATCGGTTGAATCAACGATCATTCTAGGTTGTATTTTTCGGATTTCATCGGATTTTTTTTCAGCTATTTACAACATATATGAACATTTACACGAAATCATATAGAAGGTTATAATTTCGGATGGTGGTGTTGCAACTTCGGACGCATGGTGTTGTAACTTCGGACAGTTTCTAAATTTGGTTGTTTCTTTTTATTCTGTGGTTCAATGGCATTTTATGCTCTCATTTTTGCACACTAGAAGCTGATTTATTTTATATAGTGGTTTTGATTTTGTTTGTAATCTTTAGATTATACCTGTAACTTTTACCGGGAAAGTAGGTATCGGGAGGACTTCATTTTGCTGATCAAACGAAATGGATGTTGGCGACTTTCACTAGGCTACCAAGTTAGTAAAGTCATGTATTTGATTCAACCAATCAGATCTTAGTTACACATGTGCATGAATTTAGGTGTTTTCCACTTCGTAAATATATCAAGTTCAGAAATAAGTTTAAATTTAGAACAAGTAACAATAAAAAACGCAAGATAAAATGCCTTTTTTATTGACTGGCCGAAATATCACACCCGTACGAAATATCAAGTTTCTAAAGGCAAAGATAACGATCAGTGATCAATCTCGTAAGTCTCAAATAGAATACAAAACAAGAGTTGGATAAACACGGACTCCATGGCACACCAGAGGTGGGATCAGGTGCCAAGGAGGAGTAAGCATCCCCTGTTGACCGGTCACACCCGCCGTGAGCCCTTGATCAAATAAACGGAACAACCGTAGTCAAAATCAGGGTATGAATAACGGCTTATCAATTGCTATGAAACAAATCAGATAGCATTTGACCCAATGACAGGCCATACTAGCAAACTAAATATAAAATACAGAAAATAGTTGATTTATACAAAAGAAATCTACAAATGATTATTTTACAAAAAAATCGATGTATATGTTATGAAAAATCGCCATCTTTTTTAATATCATTCAGAGACCTTATGCATCTTTCTACATGTCATAGTTTGTGTGATATATTTTTTTCAATAATTTAAAGAATGAAATACAAAATTATTGCTTAATGATCAACGACCAATCCCTGCTCGTACTTATATAAACCTTTGTTCTGGCTAGGACTAGACTGTTGCTTTGTCATAGATTGAAACGCGTCACGTGACTGTATTTCTTTAGACGGCGAGTAGCAAAATATAGACGGCAACATGGCCGCCGTTACGTCTTTTTTAGTATTGAAACTAACTTTTCACCACACTTTGTTGTCTATATTTGGTCCTCGACAAAACTAAATACTTATTAGGTTTGTTACAGACTGTCTTCGAAAATATGTCGGATTGTTCAAGTCCATAGCTTTGCCTCGACTTCTATGGAAATGAACAACCCGACATATTTCCGTAGACCGTCAGTAACGCACGCGCGTGCGCGTGCGTATGTATGTAGATCATGATCACACTCTAATATAGTAACCTACTACTTTGAAATGCCTTAGAACTACTTTCAAAGAAAACCACGGAGATTTCTGCCGTACACTCTATTAGTTTAGTTTAGTTTAGTTTAGTTTAGCTTCTATCAGGGCAGAACATTTTTTATACAAATATCACTAAGACATTACAATTAACACATATTATATTAGTTCATACCAGATAAATATCACAATGTTATTATCACATACAAAATATATCACAGCTTCACTATATCACAGTCTACCTAGGATAACCCATTAAAGCAACAAATATTGTTGCTTCCTGAGAATTTAATATATATATATATATATAATAAATTACAAATGGATGGCATGGACAGCAATGTAAAACATATTTATGTAAGTGAATATATTATTGGCCTGAATAAACTAAGATTATTTTATGTCTGTTTTGACATTTGTGACCACAACTAACTAGGTGAACTAATTCGATAGCCGTGATTTAAGCTACTAATTTGTGTAAACCTGATAATGTTCAGGACGGGACACTATAAGGTAACTACAGCCTCGTGTTTTTATTATCTCGTCATGTCCAACCCCCTCTGTTGAGAAATTGGTAAAATTCCTTTATTTATGGTATAATTTTGTTTGATTCCAGGGCAAGCCGCAACTATTAAAATTGAAAACTTTGCGGAATGGCTATTTAAGTACATAGTTCCCGATCGCAGGAAAAATAAGAATACCACAGCTAATTTAACGATCAAATTAGTCCCTAATTAAGGCCGCTGTATGATTCCTAAACATGAAATGTCCAGCGTATGATTCCATAGCCTCTTTGTATGGCGTTACTTTATACCTGCATGTTATGTAGTCATCGATGGAAGCAAAAGTGTAAATATAGTATACAGTTCTGTTCCCCATGTATTTCATGTATCATGGCAGAATATTTTGAACATAGATACATGTACAAGTGTTCATATTTATAGAAAGTTACTACTACATGTAATATCCATAAAGACAAATATTTTCAAATTTATTTCTATTTCTCATATATTTTTTCTCATCTCTAAAAAAAAACATCGTTGCTATCCATGCTATCACAAAACGCAATTGTATTTTTGGGGGGAAATTAGATATAAAACCGGTGAGGAATTTAATCCATAATAAATTGTTAACAGTATGTTGTTAGTAGTATTTAAATATCTGATATAAAACTTTTCGGCTTTTACTCTTAAATTTATATTTTAAAATAAAACTAAACCACTCAGAAACCCAGCTGTTTTGGAAAAATAAGCGAGGATAATTTCTCAAGTGTATATCTTTATTTTTGCAAATGAAATTAAATAATGATATACAGTGCAGGAAAGACTATTACAATGGATTTTGAACGACTGAAGTTCTAATTTGAATTTAGTACTGGCTATATAGTCCCCTTGATGAACTCCAGCAGTAGCCAGAAGCGGCCGCTGCGCAGAATCAAGAACAATCATAAAAAAACGAATTCTATCAAAACAATGTTGCATGAAAAATGCTTCGGCGGACACCCCATTCTGCGACAGCATGTGTTGCAGAATCGACACTGACGACGACAAATCGACAAGCCGTGGTGCTCCCCATTCAAAGAATGTTGCAAACTCCATACTTTGATTTCGGGCTAATTTGGTTCTTGCCTTGTCTTGGAGAATCCCAATCTCCAGTCACCTGCTCCTGGGCCCCGCCCCCTGCACGTGGGTGGATCGGGTATCCTGGGTAATCACAGGGTCCACGACCAGGGTACTAATCAGTCTGTCAGCCATTCTCTAGGATTCTATTGCGACCAAAGACGAACGATCACGCTTGTTATTCTGTGACAAACCGTTTAATTATCATTAAGTCCTGCGAGAGACTCAAACTCTTTTATAGGTCTTTACCATCCGAAGTTAATTTGGGATATGTTTTTCGACAACAATGATCTTTACGATTTGTCTCCTAGGATCTTTTGTAATTTCGTCGTCTATGGTGCTCCCGTGAAATGGAGGAAAATATCTGTGGGATTCGAAAAGCGCGTTGATTTAATATGGAAACTATATATCATTTATAACCATTCTTCTCCGTGGGAACCGGGTAATTCGTGAAGAAACTGCCAGCAAAGTGATGGTTTTACTGAAGCCGAGAACCCCTATTTTGTGCGGCATAAACTCCAATTAAACACACAATCTTTGCATAGCTTTGATATTAAATAGCGCCTTTCGTTGATACTTATTAGGACCGTGTCTCGGACAGCCCCTAACCACCCCTCCCCACCTCCTGCCGCCCTATCCCCTCCTAGACACACAGAGGCGTAGATTGCTGAAAGGACACGCGTTCTTAAATAACAGTTTTGGGTCAGAGTTAGGTCACTTTATCACAACATCCTGCTGACAGCTAATCGGGGCTGTTGAATCTAAACGACAACCATAGACACTCCACGAGCTGAGAGCAACGTATATAGTAATCTACTAAAACAAATGAATTTTTGATGCTATAAAATAGCAATTCATGCCAAAACAAATATAAATGTATGAAGCTATCTGGCCACTGGCTATCGAACCCGACGGACGGCCACACCATACCTCCCAAAGGCTTTGCATCTGTCAGTTCCAGGGGTCAGTTTACGGCATCAAATGTAACAGGGAGGGAGAGGCAAACATCAGACTGAGACGACCAACTTAGGTACAATGTATATATATGTCCCAGACCAGTTGACCGCCATATTTCTGATAATGTATCTCTTTGGAATCCCTCCCCCTAATATTTCACAATTATAGTAAATTTCATTCAGACAGGATTAAAGGATTAGTGGTTCATAATTTAGTCTTTAGTATTTAGTCTTTTATTGAAAATATATATGCATTTGACTTGTTTATAAATAATGTCGGCCTCAGGCAACATTTCTCTTGGTCATCCCCGATACTTTGGGACAATAATTTGGACTGCTACCCAAATACCCATGGGATAATTGTATACTGTACTTCAATAAATTTAGTATTTGAAAAACTTTCATAAATTGTAACTTGTAGATTGAAAATTGACTTTCATCAGACGTGGAGATTTTCAGTACATGATATGATACAAACCCCTCTTCATCGGGAACATAATTGTTTACCCATAAATAGTGAGAAATGTGTTTCCGGTGTATCGATTACATTAGTGATTTATTACGACAGAGATCGCCATTAGCTTATGACAGAGTAACGGCCCCTTGGTGTCAAATGACCGGAAGCGAGGTCATTTAAAGACCAGTCTTTCAAATTATTCATTTCTCACAAAACTGATGTTCCCACGAAAGATAGGCCAAACAATATCAAATTAATGAATGATTTCCTACCCGCACTATAAGCTATACATATCAAGTCGAATTGAAAAAAAACCCGCCAAGTGTTCCACGAATCATCAATTTCCTCTTCATCCGGACAATATGAATTCTTGTGTATTTTAATTGGCCATCGATCAAGCCATCTGTTGTGTGCCTATTTCAGATTTCGCTGTTTCAATTTGTTTACAGTTTCTATGAGGCAGATATTAATCAAATTATTATTACATTTCAGAAGCATAATACATAAGCAACTTCCGTTTTTATCAAATCTTCCATGCATAGGTCGAATCTAAAGGCAGCATGCTCATTTGATCATTCTAACATTATATATACGTATATGCATGTGATTGGAAACAGTTCAGGCTTGTTTAACGATCACGTCGACTCCCAAAGAAAGTGTCCATTTTAGGAAACGTTAGTCCACATTAAATTGGTAATTCCATACAACAGTTTACATATAAGTTTTCGTAATTCCATGCAATAGTCACTTGTTAGTTTTCGTAATTTCCATGCAATAGTCTACTTGTTAGTTTTCGTAATTCCATGCAATAGTCTACTTGTTAGTTTTCCGTAATTCCATGCAATAGTCTACTTGTTAGTTTTCGTAATTCCATGCAATAGTCTACTTGTAGTTTTCGTAATTCCATGCAATAGTTTAATGTCACAAGTTTTTCGTAATTCTATACAATAGTTTACATATAAGTTTTGGTAATTCTATAGAATAATTTACAAATAAGTTTTCGTAATTCCATATAATAGTTTTCGTAATTCTATACAATAGTTTACATATAAGTTTTGGTAATTCCATAGAATAATTTACATATAAGTTTTCGTAATTCCAATCAATGATTTACATATAAAATTTTGCAATTCCATACATCAGTTTACGTTTAAGTTTTCGTAATCCCATACATCAGTTTACAAAAATATTTTCAATTCTCAAGCTATTTGTCTTTTTTTAAAAATGCAAGTAGTTAATGACTAGTGTCTTTGACCATACAAGATAGCAATATACAAAGTACTCTAAAGGTAGCGAGGTCAAAAACTGCTTTTTCATTCACGACGTACAGTACGATTGACCCACCATTCCACAAAATTATCCCTATTTTCGCTCCGTCGTTTTCCATGCAGAAAAGAAATAACTATGTGTCAAGTAAGATAAGCTTTGCCAATTAGGAAAACGATCACACCGAGAAGATTGCTTACACAGAATACATAATTATCACTGCAACACAGTGAGAAAATAAGCCGTTACTGTCCCAAGTCTTTAACTCTATAGCAACTATTTATGTATTATTCTCGTGGATAAATTATTCTGAAAAAGTGTGATGATTTGAATAAAAATGATGGTATCTCCGCTTTTGCCCGACGTGGGAACATACATATGCCCCATTGCGTTGTTTTTGGATCGGACACTTTCGGAACAATACCAGTCTGATTCGATTTAGCGATTTCTCGTCTGCATCCTGCGAACGGATGACTGCAGTTGTCCGAGGCTTTGGCTGTCTCTAATTATCCGCCCCTGGGGCACGAGCCTTGCAAACAACGGGTCACAAAAGAAAAATACCTCGTAAAAGATGGTGACCGTCGTTTAATGACTTGCTTCTATCATGTAGTGGTCAGTTTTTCAAGTCTATTACAAAGTTTTCTTGATCGCTAAAGAAAATCAAGTGACATAAGGGGCAATCAAATCCGTAGGACCCCTTACACCCGCGGGGAAACGAATGACCCGAAAGTGTTTGAAGTTAATCGCGATCATGATGGGGTTGATAATTGTGTATTAACTTAACAAATCGATAATCAGGCAACACCTGTTTTATTTCAATCCTTGAAGGGCCGCAGAAGTTGGAACTACGCTTTTATGCAGGTTAGACAATTGCACAAACAATAAAACTTCTTTGAATCACTGTTTATTTTCGATTCCATACTCTCGAACTGATAGGAAACAAAAAGAATTAAAGTGTTTATCTCCGTAATGATAGTAAATAGCACATAAAAGAAAGTCAAATGCAGAGCCATACAGAGACTACTGAGCGAATGAATAGACTATAAGTTTATTCAACAGGAGAAAGCCTGAAAGAATTCGGAACAAGATTATTTTATAATTATACATTCATGGCTCTACGGTTAAAAAAAAATTAACATCATTGTTTATTTCGAGTTCAAAATGTTTAGTGTGGCATCAACTAGGTTCGTTTTGTAACGACACGGGCGAGTCATACTCACAAGTAGTCACGTGACCAAGATTTCATCGCTCATCAAGACCTCTGAGGATACTCAGATCTTTGTTTCATAGAAGGAAGACATATTGTTTGAATCATACTTCTCCTTTCGCTTTGCCTTCTGTTATTGTTAGCTGTCACAGTCATGTGCTGACCAAAATTACTTAAACAGCTTTACATTGCATAAACTTATAAAAAATATATGCACACCCTGTAACGTTCTGTTGTAATGGTGACATAAAGTCTCTTTTGTTTAGATAGAAACAATGACCAAAACAGTATTGTATAGAAGTGAATAAATTATTCTGGAGAAAACTGATGTAATTTTCACACACTTCGATCAAAAGCTTCACCTTTTTGAACGTTCTGATTGATTTTTCTTCGTTTTGATTGTTATTCGATCGAAAGATACACCTTTTTGAAATTGGGATTGGTTTTTATTTGTGTTAAACATAATTCTCAACATTCAGAATAAAAAAAATTAAATTCCTATTTGAACGTTAATGCCCCTTTAACTCAACCTTATGTTGTTTGGCATATGGTTCGATGGGGATCCGGGTTAAAATAGGTCCTCAGTACCCCTTTCTTGTCGTAAGAGGCGACTGAATGGGGCGGTCATTCGGATGAGACCGGAAAAACCGAGGCCCGTGTCACAGCAGGTGTGGCACGATAAAGATCCCTCCCTGCTCAAAGGCCCTGAGTGCCGAGCATAGGCCTAAACTTTGCAGCCCTTCAATCAGTCAATCAACCGTCGGATGAGACCGGGAAAACCGAGGCCCCGTGTCACAGCAGGCGTGCACGATCAAGATCATTTCCTGCTCAAAGGCCCTGAGTGCCGATAATTTTGCAGTCCTTTACCGGCAATGATGACGTCTCCATATGAGTGAAAAATTCTCGAGCGGAACGTTAAACAATATATAATCAATCGATCAATAAAACCTAATCCTCCCATGACCTCTACCTTAGACCTTCAAGGTCGAAATATGATTTTTGGAACATGTATTCGTTTCCGTCTATTGACGTCTGTTAATATTTTTTTTCCTTTTGCTTGTAATATTTGGTACATTCTGATATGGCCTTGACCTGAATGTCATTATGGTAACATGTTTGTGTGAACATCTGGTTAATTGACTTTCTTCATTTTTAAAGAAAAAATCTCAGCTCTGTATACGCACTCACAATTTATAGATGCTACACAAGCCTGCAATACATTAAGGGATTCTTCGGTTTTCTGTAATTTTTAGACAATGAAAAGGCGTTTGATAGAATCTTTTATTTAATCTTCATACTCTTGAAATAGATTGTAGATAATGGAACTGTAGAAATACTAGTACAATTTTTTTGTAATCCTTTGCTGGATTGAATTCGTCATTATACGACGTTTCACAAGGTGTTGGCCAAGGAAGCTTTCTTAGTGCTTTTATGTTCCTTGTACATGTATATATACTGTAGATAATCTTGTAAACTCAGCTATGGTTTATTGTTGGGTGATATATATACAACAAGTATACTGTTAGCAGATGACACTATTATCCTCGTCCTCTTCAAATGTTGCTTACTGTAGATCTTTATGCATAAAAATGAGATGTCACTACAATTTCTTATAGTTTTAAAAAGTCTCCTTCTTCAATCGTACAACATAAAATGAAATTATTCAATGATCTCATACCAAACTGCGATAGTGTCATATATATGCAGGTTGTGTACTTCAAGCAAACATTAAACGTGACAAATGGACAGATCGCGCAAGATTGCAAGAACTAAAATGCATACATTGTATACAGTATTGGTGTGAACAACTTTCAGATTTATCCTGCAGTTTCAACTAAATTTTGGAAAAGCGTTTTGTACTCTTGTGTTTTATGGAGGACACCATTATATTGAACAGTATTGACTATATCTACATAAAAAGGTGAAGATAACGAACAGTGATCAATCTCGTAAGTCCCAAACAGGATACAAAACAAGAGTTGGACAACCACGGACCCCTGGATACACCAGAGGTGGAATCAGGTGCCTAGGAGGAGTGACCACCCTCTGTCGACCGGTCACACCCGCCGTGAGCCCATTGTCTTGATCAGGAGAACGGCTTAACAATTGTTATGAAACACGTCAAACAGTATTTTACCTAACTGCAGGTCACACTGGCAAACTAGATCGCTATCAAGACCATAGAATTTGCAAAATGCTGTCTTTCAATGTAACTGTTGAAACCCCTACAACAACAACTTGTTTGTAAGTAGCCTGTCTCGATTCAAAAACTGATCATACGCAGAAAAAGCTCTTGTGTATCGAATAAGTTGAGAAATATACTCACCATATGCCCATGGGAATTCCAACTGTTGGAAGACTTGATTACCAAAAACTACAAAGAGGAACTCCAGCATTGGATAAACATCAACTTTAGAGTACTTGTTTGTATAATCAGAGTGGAGTTTAACAAAGTAATTTTTAGAATGACTGATCACTAAAATAATTCCTTTTTCCATTTTTGTTCAAGAAGAAACTTTCTATATTGTTAAAAAGTCTAGTCTTTAATTTTTCGTGAGGAAAGGTCATAGTGTTGAAATGTCATACTTTTTGATATTGTTGATATGGATTCCTAAATTGCATAAATACCCTTACAAACAAAATACATCGCAGGTCCAGTAAGTGCTCTACCCAGCCTCTTTCTTTACTTTTTAACTAAACTACTAACAGCTATTAAAGTCTCTCAGAGATACTGTTTCACTACATATTTCAGAAGTGGTGTCAATCAGATACGGATTGCTTAAAAACTCTTAGAGCTTTTGGATTACCTAAAATCACGAGAATTTTCCTAAATTGACTGCAAATACAATGATTCCTCGCGATCAATTAAAATCTAGGCTTTTTCACATTATAGATCATTGCTTTTTAAACAAAAACGGCACCCGAAAATACGAATTTCTAGTCGTTGGGAAACAAGATGCACATTTTGTTAGAAAACACTCTGATTTCCACACAAGTACTCTGAAGTAGATATTAAGAGCATGCTTGGGTTTCTTATAGATAATGTTTATGTAGTCTTTTGGAGACCAGTCTTTCCAACAATCCGTTGGTATTCTTATGGCACTAATTGTGCCCCATTATTGGCAGACTTATTTTTTATATTCATATGAAGCAGAATTTGTACAAAACTGTTACGGGATAAAAAATAAAACACTTGTCTTGTCCTTCAACCTTACATATAGGTATATAGATGGATGTTGCTAATCAATTAACAATCATAATTTCACAATTATGTCCATTTGATACGAACAGTGATCAATCTCGTAAGTCCTAAATAGAATACAAAAACAAGAGTCGGACAATCACGGACCCCCTGGACACACCAGAGGTGGGATCAGGTACCTAGGAGGAGTAAGCATCCCTGTTGACCGGAATTGTGTATTGTACATACATATGTATGATGATTTCAACAGTTATCTGACGAGAGGTAGGTACTGATAGACACAACAAGAGCACTGTGTGTAAAATATCTCCACACTATCGACACATTTTAACTTGTTATTGTTTCAAATATCAAAGAAAATTAGAAAATTGTTCGGTCAGTAATCACCTACATCGAATTACGTAGTAATTGACAGCATCACATTCAAAATTATTTTCTAAAATGTTATCGCTTCCTACTTTACTTAGTACATGTATGTGGGAAAAGAACATTGAGGTTTTGAAAATGAAGATGATATTCGTAACAAGTTCTCTTACTGAGGATTTCTTACCTTTTTTTCCCCGTCATGTTGGTTGACAATTAATGCAGTCAGAGATAGATAAGCAACTCCTATGGTGGCATGACATGTGACGGTCCCACCTATAAAATGATAATTACTATTGATTGATTTGATATATTATGTTGATTAAAGTTTATATCATTCTTATCAATCCAATGCAACAAGTTTTGAAATGATTTGATGATTAACAAATTTACCATTTACCAAACATCAGGGCTGCGTTCAAGATCGTAGCGGCTAGCCTAGCCGCTAGGCTAGAAATCTAGGTATCTTGAACGCACTGTGTGAAAAACGCTTGTTATCACTACGTCAGGGCTAGCCTAGCATGCCGTTCAAGATCGTAGCGCTACCGAGCCCTACGTAGCCGTTACGATCTTGAACGCAGCCCAGGCAAACCGTAAACAATTCCTCAACTCTCGCAGATTTTGGCGAGTTTGGTTCATGTATCGCTTATTGAAACTTCTTTTTTATTTCACCTTGAAGTGAAGCAGCTTCTAAAATTATTCTATCTTGAATGTTTTTGTGATAACATTTGGAAGGCTTGCATTATATCCGAGCGAAGCACGGGCGGGCCGAAGGCCCGGCCTGCGCAGCCAAGGCTCTATAAGGTAAACATTCGTAGTAAGAAAAAGTCAATTCAGCAAGAAGAAAAAAAATCATAATCTACTACGTTCAAGGAATTTTTCCGTGAACCATGAATAGATGATGGCGACAGCCATCTTGTTGTTTTGTTAGTTACTTCATCGGCTTATTCTGAATCAAACCAATTGTTAACAAATATTACGTCTGGCATTTAACTTTGTGATCAACACTATTTGTTTCAAACAAATGATATAAATTCTTTTTATTGCAGTTTTTTATCTATAATTGATAAAGGAAACTAGACCTAGATCTATATGAAACACCTAGCTAGATGAACGAGTTCATGAGTTCAGTAAAAAAATATACGACAGTCATTAAAGCGCTCACCCCTTTTAGCTAAATTTGATTTTCTTGGTTCATTTTATTTTTATCTAGACTAGTAGTCTTTGCTTGCAAACGGATGTTTATTGTTCGTTTTTTAATCGTTTGTTTTGAAAGAAAACATACGACGTAGATTGTACGTCAAAATCGCACTGTTTACGGCCAGTTGACGTTATTTTTCCACGTTACGTTTGCGTCGTATTGGGTTCGCGTGAACTGTGGCATTGTGACGTCGAATCTAGCTGCAATTTTGCTTTGGCTTGTGACGTTTTTTGAGTCACTGCCAACTAGAATTTGCTAATGAAATTGTCTTTGTAAAATTTATTTCTGATTGGCTAATGCAACTAAGATTTGAGACGGTTAAATGAGACGTTAACTGATGGAAGCTTTCTATTGTGACGTCACAAATACCGTGACCAGCAAAAACATAACGTCAAGCATAAACATTTCGTAACAAAATGGGCAAAACAAGATATAACTATCGTGAGCAAAATGCATAAATGGGAATAACTACCCTTCTCATTGTGACGCCATGTTTTACGTTGATAAAGGTAAACAGAGCTTGACTGATGCCGCGGTATCTTAACTGCGTTATAAAATATGGGATTTCAGTCGGCCAGATTTGTTGTTTATATTTCCAACGCCTTATGTAAAAAAAATTATGATTTCAAATAAAACTAATTGAATTAAATTTTTCGCCCGGAATTTCTTTCGAACACTTTTTTCAACGTTTAATGGTCGGGGGGGGGGGGGCTTCTAAGATGTGACCTTCGATTCGCAAAAAAGCCCATTTAGTTAGTTCCGCTCGCGTTGTAGACCTTACTATCCTGGTCTTCCAGTTATTTCTATGAGAATAAAATAACAAGCACACGTTACCTATTATAACAGCTGGGGAAATATAAGTGTTGGACACAATTATTGTCCATTTACTGAGATATTAGTACAAAATTTAATTCAGTAAACCATGCGTCAACTGCTATTTCAAAGTTATTGTAAATTATGATTTTGAATGAGTCCCGACCCCATGCATTGGAACACAGTATACATTTATACATTTAGGAAAAATATTAACTCCTTCCGCATTACCTTTATACGGAGTGTTTAGTTTAAAGAAATATTTTCGGCTGTGTCCTGACAGGTCGGTAATGTAGTTGTGATATACAAGTAACCGCGTGACGAAACGAAATTGCTTTTCAAATTCGATGATGGAACTTGATTGTTAGGAGAGTGACTATTTTTTCTGGCAATTAACCTGACAAGAACACGAAATAAGGTAATTATTCAGTAATGCTATACATTTTGTTGACTCGAACTTAATTTTTTTTTAGTGCGGAACGTCGATGTTAGCGGGACTACTCCGATACGTCGAAAGTATTCGTTGACATTCCCTGACAATCTTATGCTCAGATTACCGTTTTTCGGGGAAAAACGGAGGAAATTCCGGGCTAAAGTGCTTACAAATGTTTTTTGTTTCTGGAAAAATATAATTTACATATCGATTGCTTCTAATGAATATTAAAGTATGATATCTTAACATCTTAACTTTTTTTGCCTTTTCTTTTGTGGGAAAATAGACATGATCTGTTAGTAGTAGTTTAGATGTTGATTCTTGAATGATCTCAAATTAAATTTCGTCCATTATATCTTTTTGAACTCACTAACATACCATATTTTTGTTGTTATTCAGTAGCTATACGCATACCATCTTTTAACTCATAGTAAAAAAATAAAATCTTGTTTACAATGAGTATTATTTTTGACCATTTCCCTTGAAAACTCTATCCTCAAATGACCATTTTTTAGAGGTACTGAGGAAAATTCGGATTAATTTTGGGGCTAATTTTGTCTGAGTTAATGAAATATTTCATCATATAATGTCTGCCTCATAATATCATGTATGATGGCCCATTAAATCATATTCAGATTATACCGACCAATTTGTTTGTTGTACGTATCTTTGGATATCACTGCTCAAATTTTAGCGTTGGGTGCATTTTCCACATTGCTAGGTTTCAGGGGTCTGTTTTCTAGTGGAAGACGAATTCACTAACATATGTTAAAATTTGTCATTTTTCAAACCCGCGATACTCTTTTCCATTAAAAAATAGATTTTAGGAAAATCTTGTTACTCTTCATCTCAGCCTCAATTCCTTCAAATAGCGCATAGTTTTTAGGTAATAAATATTTCTATTTTTAACTTACCGTACTTAAGGATTATTCCCTACTTAGTGAATTCTACAGCAGGAATTTAAGTGTTCAAACTTAATATTTTCTCTCTTTTTTTACCCATTTATAGTTTAATCTAATCAAGTTAATTACGAAAGAAAAAAGTGCACCTTTTTAAAGATGGAACACAAATTTCAATATTCATGTTACATTTTGTCTGAATACCTAAATGAGTCCAAAATTGGAAATAAATTTTTATTCTATCTATTCAGAAAATCGCACATTTTGAATATTTTTTGCAGAACAGAATTTAATAAAATAAGTAAAAATTATTTTTTTTATTAATGATAACAGTTTTAAAAAACTGCTTATTTGTGATTATGCATGAATTTGATGTGCATATATTATGTATTAGGAAACCAAATGTAGAAAACACCTAAAATAGAGGAACGCCACCATAGGAGTTATTGCCCTTAGACAATATTTTTTTTTTTTTGTTATAAAATAATTAATTATCCTATGGGAAATAACATTTTTCATTATATCCAGTGAATGAAATTCCTTGAGAAGAGTATACTTCTATCATGTGGACATTTTAATGAAATAAAGATTTTTGAAAAACCTATGACATCACATGAGGGGGGATAATCCTTCAATTAAATTATGATCATTGCAAAGGACATCTTCATGCTTCGCTCGGTCTAACGGTAACCCGTAATATATTATATTTTTCATTATTAAGGTGGTAATTACGCTATCAACAATCAGTGTATGCATGTTTTACCAAAGCAATAGGGACCGCGAGATAATACGAGACTTGGAGAAGTTGCTTACATGTATGTCTCTGCTGCAGTAATGGACACTCCTTTAATAGCAATGTAGCAGCAGGTCTGTGTATCTCTCTTGGATACTTTGGGACAGACAAAAGAGTTGATCCACCCCTTATAAAAACCCAAGGTTAGTCGCTAAATTTTTGTATGTGCGTCTCAAAAAACCATTGCATTTTCCCACTAAAGCCCGATGCAACCCGAAAACCCGTTTCATGTTGGTGTACACATTCAGTCAATTCGAACCCTGTTGCCATTTGTGTTTTTTAATGATATCCGAAATTAGGTATACATGTATTCGGTCTATTATCAATACAATTTTTTTTTAATAATCATAATTTCCCTGGACGTATAAACCCTTACACTCCCTTCAATGGCGAAATGTAAAAACAGAGTGACGAGACTGGTGACCAGGCTAATGAGAGTGGTTAATTTAGTTCGATATCTTAACTAATCTAAATGATTATATCTTTCAACCGAACTGGGATAATTTCATCCAAATCATTTGACTAGAAATATTAATGGAGATATTAGTTATGAATACGGAAATGAACCGGGTTCGATTAGACTGGCTACCTAACGTGGCGACGTCAACAAATAAAGTCATGTGAAGCTGAGTGTTTTCGTATTTATAACAGGAATGTTTCAAGGTATTATTTGGACACATGTATAGTGGAAAAATGGGTAAGGAATTTTTGTATCTATATCTGGAGACGACCATGCAAAAATCCAGCGATATAAGGTCTAAACCGTAAAATACGGTTTTTATAAGGGATGGGTCTGTAACTCCTAGGTCTGTCCCAATATTTTCCCAGACAGCTACAGGTCTGCAGCTAATATCAGTGATGCAAGTATTTAATAAGCACCTGCTATACACGTTCCTGGAGATCCGAGTTGGCATGCGTCCTCAGTACCCTTTGCTTATCGTAGACGCGACTAAATAAGGCGGTTCTTTGGTTGAAACCGCAAAAAACTCGAGGCTCTAGCATGTGTGGTACGATAAAGATCCCTCCCTGCTCAAAGCGCCGATTATGGGCCTAAATTTTGCAGCCCGGTAATGTCTTCATAC
The DNA here is from genome assembly GCA_903981925.1 of Ostrea lurida. Classification (NCBI taxonomy): domain Eukaryota; kingdom Metazoa; phylum Mollusca; class Bivalvia; order Ostreida; family Ostreidae; genus Ostrea; species Ostrea lurida. Next base: position 17,633 of record CAJDSM010000331.1, read on the forward strand.
AAAAATCATATGAGTGAAAAATTCTCGAATGGGACGTTAAACAATTTATATAAAATCAATCAATCTGCGATGCACGTGTATATATATGATGATATTGTAGCTTAAAATTTGACACATCCCCCTTCAATATATTACACAAGGATATGATGATATCATGTACATGTATAATATGCATGAACCACGGTCAAAATTAGACTTATAATATATACATTCGGTGTTCTGATTGCGTCACTCACACTCCATCACTGATAGCTTTTATTAAAAAACTGTCATACCCAGTTTGTTGACCTAACTAAACAGAAGATTTAATGGACCCAAGAGACTAATTAAAAGATTGGCACAGTTAAATTCTGCCTCAACACGCACACCGGTGTACTATACTCGGCAAATACTTTTAATCCCAATACGGGGATGTGTGCGTCTTGTCATTTTAGTGTACTATACCGATATTTCGAATTTCAGTTTTAAAGATTCTCAAATCCCGGGATGAAGAAAGGTTATCAGATTTCAACACTTAAAGTAATAAAATCTTCAATGACCAGCTATTTTGCTATCGTTTACTCTGTCAGTGTTTTATATACATGTACTTGGCTACAGTCGTCAGATTTTCATACTTACATGTGTTTGTGCGTGTCATGTTCTTCAGCATAATAGTTTCTATTTTTGCTAAAGCATTTGAAACATTTTGTTGAAACTTTCAGTGATAGCTAAATACTAAATTTTGCCTCCAGTTGAATATTTTATAATTAACTTGTCGCTCTCCGTGTTCCGAAACCTCTGCAGGTGTTTCCATTTGCCATCGGGCTCGACACCGGCCATCGCACTTTGTAGGGTAACTGCAGAAATGTTGTTTCAGGATTGCTATTATGATTCTTTTTTTCTTTTAACTAATACACCATTTTGATGATAAATATAAAATTTACAAAATACATGGCATGGCATTTTATTCTTTTATTTGACGACATTTTTTTTTCATAGATCAAAACACAACAATTCAAGACATAACAACTCTTTGAATATTTTCTCTTAAGTTACAAAGAACACAAACGATCTTTACATTAAACCTTCTTTTTCATCATCTCCTTGGTAATTTAGCACACATCTTATATATTCTGAAAAAAATCAGTATCAAACCTATAATTTGTAAGTTTCTTCTGGAATATTTAACTGAAGTCACAAAGTACACATGAGATTCAAAGGACTTTACCGACAATTTTCCAATACTCGTTGATTGCTTAACACTAAATGGATTTCGTTTTGTTAAGTCGAACGATGACCTATACTGCAAAAAAAGTTTGTCTTTTATTCGTAAATCAAATATTTAATTTCAACCCTTTGATGCAAACATTTGTTGATATAACAATCATCACCCATACTATAAATATAGAATAAATATTTCGACTACTCTTCAGAAAAGGATCGCAGTCGCTCGCTAACAGAAAATTCTTGTCTTTTTTTTTCAATTGTATCAATTTAGATCTCCGCTTTCTTTTATGGACAATTCGCCCTCAGATGGTTTTAAATCAATTTGGGGTTTTTGTTCCAGACCCGTTTCTGAATCCGATCCGCTTCCGGACTTTTTGCCCTCACTATGAGTCTTGACATGTTTAGCTAAGTGATCACTTCTCATGAATCTTTTGTTACACACTGGACAAGCGAACCTCTTCTCTCCCGTATGTGTTCTCAAATGGCGCTGAAGTTCGTCTGACCGCGTGAATCTTTTCCCGCAAAAAAGCCAATTACAGACGAAAGGTCGTTCTCCAGTATGCCAGCGTAAGTGAGCTTTGAGATGAGACGTTTTTCCGTATACCTTTCCACATCCCGGAATGTGACAACTATGAATGTTTTTCTTTCTAAGATGCGCGGCTGCTGGTCCGAGTCGCCTTCCGGCTTGAGCACCGTGATCAGTGATTGACATATCTCTGCCACGTCGCTCTTCCGGTGTAGCGTCGCTGCGATCGCGGACTAGAAATTCCAGGCAAAGAGGGACGCGGCAAGAATGGCGATACATTAGTAGAAGTGAGGTCACTTTGACTAGGTATCATAGATTTGTACGAATCTTGTAAAATGGTCTGTCCTGTTGATAATAAAGAGGGATGTCCAAGAGCATATTCCGAAGGTGGGTAGTTTGAAGGTAGCTGAGAATGAAAACCCCCGGAATTAGTAGCAATGTCTGTTATCCAATTGGAAGGAGAGGAATGAATATCCCACCATGTTGAGCCTGAATTAACTGATGACGTCATTTCCGTTTTTATGCCATGTGAACCCGTTCCAGAGACACTGAAAGGCCATTGTTCGTATGGGTGAGCGGAAACTGTAGGCACCCTGGGATACATTCCTCCCAGAGACTGAGTTGTAAAGGTGGTCTCGTTGTGTATTTTCTGCAGTAAGGCGGATTGGGCCGGGTCGGCAGCCTGCTGTTGCAGAGTAGCAGACTGATGTAAAAGGTCGTTCCCGCAACTTACTGAAGTGCTGGGCAGTGTAGCTGTTCTGGAGAAACCTATAGGCGATCCCGATGCAAAATGAGGGCTGTTCATTTTCTGTGCTGAGAACGACAGAGGAGATGGCGCCTGGACAATGCCAGACGGTAGTTTCTTCCATGGGTGAAATCCCTTCCCTACGGCGGCCTCGGCCAACGGAGGCGGACTCTTGCTTGTAATCTTGTTACATTGTGCCGCCAGCATCGCTAGAGGTGTACCGGAATAAGCCAATAGTTCCTAGAAAATTATACAAATTAGGAAAGTTTATTAATCATCTCATTTATCAATGTTAATTAATCTTTAGAATAACAATCTTAAATTGCAAAATAAAAATCGTTTAAAGACAATTTATCAAAATCATATTTTTGGTAATGTCTTTCAGTGTTATTTTTTCCTAATACGGGTATTTGAAATGTGATAAATATGATGATGCATGTAAACAAATATTTACAAAGTCCACGGTCGGCGATTTAAGTAAACACAATGTTAACAGCCAAACTACCCCCCCCCCTAAAAAAATCCAACAAAACTTAATGCAAATAGTGTTTTAGTACCTACGTGCCCCTTTAATGAATTAACAAATAATGCAGGGAGTCTATCAATGTTTATGTTTACAGAACAAAATTCATTGGCAGAAAGAATGTATCAAACGTGATGAAAATTGCAACTCGTCCCTGGCCCTCGGTGTTTAAGTGCAGACATTAACCTCAGTGTGAGCTCCACACCTTTTTGCGGTAGATGTAAAATCAATCTAATAATTTGACAAGTTATTTTCGTTCCGTGCAATCTTACGATCATGGTGAAATGAATTTGAAAAATGAAAGTTGATTCACCTGGAAAGTACAGCGGATGTCTGCATTTTTGTCAATTTTATTGAATATTTTATGTTCACCTTATACGGACACCGAGTTTTAAATACATGTACATGTATGTCTTATCTAATTTATGAGGAGATTCTTTGCGCATGGTGTCGAATTAAAGATTCTATGAGCCTCAATTAAAACATTTTTCTCTCACTTAATCCCAAAATATTGCCAAGAAATCATCTCGATATGACGGAAAATATGGATCAATAGAGGGACAGGTGAGGCAGTCATGGCTGAATGCGTACAGTCAACTTTTTGATTTGTGGTCCTTGGCACCCCTCACAATTTGCATGCTGGGTAAAATTTCAGGTAGACCAGCAGTGAAATACGCTCCCGCTGTGGTTGGCCAATAATAACTCTACAGCTAAATTGCAACAATCTTTTAAAAGCGGGATTTTGTCAATTCTTATGAAAATTAATTGCGATTTTTCCCCGTTCTCAATAACAGAATCGGGCTATTGAGACGATTTAAATTGCGACCAGACGTAACAAATTAGCACTATAACATCTGAAAGAAACTGATGTTGCCTCCTTCAAGAAATGCGGCATTTGAATAGAGGCATTGACTTAAAGGAAATTATTCGAACGATGAAAAAAAAATCTTTATAATCTTAATCATAGATTTTAGATGCGTGCAACGGTGATAATCGATTTTACTGCGCACGAAACGATGTTCTACCGTTGCATACATCATAATTTGTGTCCAGCGATCTGTGTCGCACATCTGTTGATATTTGTGAAGCAAAAAAGATCCCAAATTCACTCTTGGCTGTGATAGTTTAGTAAGAGAATTGCATTGCTATATTTTTAAATAAAGTCGGACATTTCTCCCCAAAACTTAATTTTACAATCCAAAAAGTATATTGTTGATGATGCTGACAACGTGTTGCCCAAACATAAACTGAATTCTGATCGGCGGGTTCTCACAAATTTTCATTCATAAATGAAATATAATAGCGAGGTTGTCAAAAAGTCAACTAAATTAGGGGCTGGGTATCAAGACATCCCTCCTGAACTCTAAGACCCCAATTGTTTTTTAAGATGGTGTAGAATTTATTCAGCGTGATTACCCCATCACCTTCCCACTAGCGGCTAATTTTTCAGCTTCTACCCAGTTCAAAGAGACGAGGGTTGACTAAGGTCTATGATCATTGACCTAAGTGCCGGAAAGTCACGGAATAAGTACAATTTACGTGTCTCAGGTGCGTGAACAGCTTGCCGGATTTAGTTACCGTCACCTGTCAAGATTTTAGAATTTACCTGATTTACACAAATAATTGAGTAAATCCCTAAACCTAACCAATATACGCTTTACTTAAGAAAATAAAATTCAAGATTTAAAGAAATTCCGAAAGTGAAATTATATTATCATCGAAAATACCAGGGACTGTTTTATTCAAGTATTTTTAATCGATTGAATAAATAAAATTTGATCGATATATAAGCTGCTTTTTAGAAAGTTTTAAACGGCACGGTGCCACCAGTTCTATAATGAAAAAAAGAAATTTTGATGGCTCTCATTATTATTATTATCATTTCTTATAGAACAGTTCTTTCTTTCCTTGCAACAATACATAGGTGTGACCCTAACATGATATAATTGTATGATTTTAACATTAATCTAACAAGAGCTGCATTTTCGGTTTATTCGTGGTTTGTCCGATTACTGAAGAAAACAATCTGACGGATTCCAGTCTCTGCTAAGAAATGAGCAAATATGCCGCCGTGACTTTGTAATGGATGTATATTTTAAAAAAAACACTTCTAAGTGTGGCAGATCAGTTAAGAAAATTAAAACAAATGATAAATAATTATTAAGCATTATAGATGTTGTGATTATTATCGTTTTCTCTGTTTTATACATGAAATGCGAGAATGTTTTGGGGATCAATTGGCGCTCTTCCTCTCTCTCTCTCTCTCTCTCTCTCCTCTCTCTCTCTCTCTCCTCTCTCTCTCTCTTCTCTTCTCTCTCTCATTTTTCAAGGCCCAAAACTTTACAGAAAAGAAATGTTCTTTTACGAATAAAATGTCTTTAAAATGACAATTCTAAGTTATATAAAAGATTCTGCATCATTAGCATTGCCGGTGATCATAAAACATTATTTGTAGTTTGAATATTTTTGTTAGTTAACTAAAAGTTTACAGTGGAAAGCAAATGACATAATATCGCAAACCATATTGTGCATTATCAATGTGACTTGACTTTCAGAAAAAATGAATTACTTTACTTAGATTTAAGTTAAAAAGGAGGTAATTTTGATCGTCGTAATTATAAATGCTAATGATGTCGGATGTAGATACATTTGTACTAAGTGGAAATATTATGTATAGAAACTGACACTTTCTCTGAAAGGTGGGAAAACTTGCCGTGGTTTTTTCTCTCCATAATTTATATATATACATTAAAGTAGAAATACCCGGACATGGTTAGATCGGTATCGTCTATTTACTAAAATGCCACTTTATTTTAGCATACATGTACATGTATTTCATTTGACCATTAAATTGAAAGCAAATTATATAAGTACAAGAATATTCTTATTGGGAATTATAAGCATAAATAATCTGAACAGATCCTGGGCTCTTTTCTCTAATATATATATTTTTTTTTCATTACTGAATTGTTTACAGAATTGTCAAAGTAACAATTTGTTTCAGAATACAAACGAACAATAAATTTTCTATAAGTGCACTTTATAAATCAATTGACATTGGATTTTATTTCGTTACAATATCAAGAGCAATAAAGTGCTTCACCAAATGTTAATTAATAGGAGACAAGTGTTTATTTTTTCAAACGGAAAGAGTCGAAACAAAAACGAGCAATCTATCTAAACACCGCAACAGATTTATGGACCTTTCGCGCTCCGTAATGTCACTTTCTTATTTCCACTGGGAAATGTCGATTTCATTAAATCTATGAATAATCCTGTCAATTTCATTACTGATATTGGATGCGGAGACGGAAATGGCCTGAAATAGACAATCGGAACCGTTACTAAAGTAGGCTGTTTGGTCTCATTAATAGAGATAATTCATTTATCTGATTTTCAATTAAAGAAATAAGAATTTTCCTGCATAATATTTGACAAAGTGATTTAGTTTCAAATTTACATGTTATATCATATGATTTTATGATCATATAATGATCATATATTTTTTATGATCATATAATATATCATTTTTTGGATGAGGTCCATCGTCATTGATAGCTGATTCGGTCCTGCAAAAGATATACTATACTCTTTTTCATCAGGGAAAATGTTTCAATTATATGTATTTAAAAAATGCATAGTATGTTAATTATCTAATGTCTTAGCTCGACGTGTTTCCACTTTCTTAATTAGAAAATTATGTTTTGTGGTTTTTAAATGCTACATCTAACTTTCTCTCCCATGGGGAGGGGGAAACCCTCTTCAGCAGCAATTGTACAGATAAAAATAACAAAACTTACCCCCGTTCCACCCGATGTCATAATAATTCAATGGCCGCCAATGTTTGCATTCTTTGCCAGCAAAATACTGTTTCTTTAAAGTGTTTACCACTCCATCGGCCAAGGGTCCTCCAGCGAGCGAATCCGGGAACGCCCACCCTGCCTCTGTGATGATTCTTTTCAGACGTAAAATGTGAAATTAAGACAGTGCGAGCCAATGAAAAGCTCGCTAAATCTGACACCACACGGACGCTTATTCGCAGCATGACCGCGTTGAGCCGCCTTCTTCGATCAAAAGATAATGCTAATTCCCTTTTTCTTTCAAGAAAATCGCACATGGCGGTTAATGATTTAAATGTAAGAAAAATCAGAGATAAATATACTCTAAATTTTGTTATAATTTTTTTCCCGTGATGTATGTCAATATATATGTGAATTTCAATATCAGATCCATTAAAATTTTCAAGGTACATGTACTTTTTTTTTTTTTTTTTTTTGATCTGTTCGTAATTCACATTTTGCAAAAACGATTTGTAAAATTTAAAACGACCAAACTATTTATTTTCGGAACACATCAATACATTTTACAAAATATTTGAAAACTTTTTATTTGACAGTTTCACGGGAATCAATAGCCTTAACAGGACAAAATCCAATTTATAAAATACATAAAACGTCGTTTTTGACTCGTTCTAGAGTAAACATTTCTTGAAGAATATTGTACCGGTTTTATTATAAAACGTGCTGGTAGAGTTGTAAAATCGATTATAAAACCGAATGAGCAAATACAGAGTTGAAGGGATAAGGATTATTCAAATATCTATTGACTTACACACGGTTTACCAAAAAACTTAGATCAAACTTTAAGGTGTTTGCTATGAAAACGGATAGTTTGATAGATGCTTAGTGCGAGATGGGCAATGCGAAGTGTGTTATGTTTATATTGTTTTAATAACACATAATCTATTTTAAAGTTCTAAATTGTAAGTGCCAACAGGTATTTTAATATCTGTACAGATGGGGTTCATTTAAGTTGTGCCTCATCTTGCAATGATTTTCTACGAAATGGTAACATAAAAATAATTTATGATAAAAGGTTGTGTTCGTATTTTTTAGAAATAAAAACTAACTGTTTTGAGAGAATTGTGATTGAAGAAACACAAACCACGCACACCCGAAAAAACGAAGAAGATGTGAAAAGATTTTCAAGCTGACCAATTTAGTCTTACATGCAATTGCATATATTATTGTTTCAAGGGATTCGACAGATATCTTTCAGTAGACAGGCAGTGATATAACTAGCACATATCCCTGTACTATCTAAAAACAAACGTTTAAATAATTAAATCATGAAACACGCGTAATTCATTATGATACAATATGCGCAAAAAATTCATCGTTGATGAAAGCGTTTCGTATAACTATTGTAATTTCTTTCACGTCTAACTGGGCCCCGCTTCCCCTCTGTATAACTATACACTTAGATCATTTGTATGGTTCCTAAATCGACTTTTCTCCCATCAGACATTGAGAATGAGAAAGCTGTAATTTTGTTCGATAAGTCGTATTATTTTCCTTCTTGCAAAAGAATGGAGGAGTGCCGAACAACCCCTAGGTTGGGCTGGGCGGGTGAGGGTTTTAACTTCCGATCAGGAAAAAAATCGTTGCTGTTAGTGTTTTCATCCATTGAAGGGAGTTATGGCTTTTGTTACTCGTACATTATGATACAATAGTCAAAACAATGAGTAATGGACATTAAGCTTTATATTCGTAATATTAAATCGAGATTCAATTTCATAAACTACGAGTACCAAATATTTTTAAGCCGTTCTCAAAAACTCACTAAAACATTTTTAACACCACAGGGAACTCGGCGACAGGGTTCGGGGAATTTTTTTGGGACAGGCTCTCTCGGATGATGGATGGGTTTTCTTCGGTCGACCCCGAGGTGGGCCTGGGCGTATGAGGGTTTGAATAAATAATTACAATCTTTGCAAGTTACATAAAAAAGGTGTAGACGGCTGGAGTCTTAAACTCTTGCACTGACAACAGCATGGGAGAATATTACGATGGCCTGTGACCGCCGAACATATTTACATTTTACACAGGAGATTTGTAAAGCTTTCTAAAATAAAGACGTGTAACGTTAAGTAAAGATAGGTTCCATTATCCATTTAACTGCTTTCCTGCGAACTGGCTTCCAGTTTTCCTCCAGTGAGGAACAAAATTTGAAATCATAATGTATTCTTCAGTTATCGGTATTATGTATGTACGGATATGAAAGTCAAAGACCAGACAACGATGAAATAAAAAGTAAATATCTAGGTGTAATAAAAAGAAAATCAACATGAAAATCTGTTTGACCGTACAAAAATGAACTTCGCTACCTTTTAATAAAGTTGAATTTTCCATAATGTTAATTTTTATTTACCACTTATGCCACCTCCATTTTTAGATTTGCATTTTTATTTCCATTTTGTTATCCGTAAGTTTTTAATTATTTATTTTGCTTATCAGTATATATTGTGTTGCTGATAAAATAATTTCGCGATATCCTCCTCAAAGGTGAAGTGACTTGAATTCTGTAAATGTTAAACATTCTAATTAATGATGACCGGAACTTGTATCCAGTAGAGTTAATGATAGACGCCTCGGGTCAGTTTCAAACTTTGTTTTCTTTGTCCATTATACGAGCACCAAATCACTTGAAAATCCCAACGGACAGGCAATAGATTCACTGAATGTAGTGCGTTATGAGAATTCACACGCCTGTAATGTGTCGTCTGCCCAATTACTTTTTCATTTCTCATTTCATTTTATTCAGGTAAAAATATCACAGAATGTCATATCATAAACTTAAAATCACAAAAAATGAAACTTGACATAATCTATGGCACTAAACAATTATAATAATTAAAGTATGGTTTAACATGAACATATAAATGATATAATAACCTAAGGATATAACCCATAAAAGCTGATAATCAGCTTATTTCCAATGGGGTCCTTACAACAAATAAATAATCAAATAGTAATATATAATTATTTAACTAAAAATGCGAGACTAGCATTTGGAATAGTTTGGCAGGTTTTTATGAAAATTGTTGCATTAATGCATTGAAAAATGACATGTTTCGAGCAAATAATTTTATAAAACGGAAGACTAGGATTTAATTTAATAAAAATAAGTATCACAAAACTCCACTGAGCAAAAGTTTTAAAATGCTTACGAAATTTCTTTTTTCACAACTGACACCCAAAGACAGTTACAAAAGAGCTGCAGAGTTTGCTAAAAGAATCTTGAAAACATGATTTTGTAACGGACAAAGGATTGAATTATGAGGAAAATTGAATTTAAAATAGACGGAAAATTATACATTTCTTGGAGCAACCAAAGTGGTCGCTACCCTTGATGATCCGTCCTAATGAGATAAACGCGCGCAAAAGAACGTTTATTTCAGTCCGCAACCTTGAAATTAGTAGTGTAAAATGCTTTGAAGATCCCCTATTCGATATCGTCTGTTGCATATTATCTATACAAAATACATGTACATATGACCCGCGTTTTGTTTTAAATAAGACCCTTTTGGTCTAATACCAGATACCTGAACGTAGTATATACGTCACGCGTTCATTGCAGGTACAAGATTACAGATAGATGACCTTTGCAAGCTCAATCTATCTCAATTTGATTTCTGGCTGAGAGTATCGCAATTGGGTGTTTCCAATAGCAATTCATCATATTCTATAAAAGTACCTGAAAAAAATACCTTGCATGCAATTGGATACAAAACCCCTCCAGAACAAAGTAGACAAAAATAATATAGATGAAAATCGAAAATAAAAAAAGACAGACCTTAATGACGCATAATTACAATTAGTACACATTTATAAGATGATAATTGAAAAGGATTTTAGACGTTAATTCGAGTGCTGCTCTATTGTTCCTATATCAAGTATCGTATATGTTCAAGGGCGGATGCTCATCTTTAGGCATGCCTCTCTTGATTAGGTAAAGAAAATTTCTATTAATTATAATCTTTCCTCGTCAGTGTCAATTTCGCCGCGAGTTAATGCTTCCGATTACTGGATTGAACCCTCGTTGATGAAGAAACGAAATTGTCGTCAGTGGCATTAAGTGTAATTTTGAGAAGAATTGACGCAGTTCTGGCATAAACAACTTCCATAGTTGTCCAACACGACCCGGAAACTTCTGGAGATATTTTCTGGCAATCTCTCACAAGGCTGAGACGAAATAAAATGCTTCTTTCACCTCTTCCCTGATTACAGTAGTTGATTTACAATTGATTATAATGGAGAGTTGATTAATAACTAAAACATTATAAATGAAGAAGTACAGACATTACAAAGTTACATTTTGCGACAATAAAAAATTTAGAGATTTTTCAATTTGAAAATTCAATTTGAAAACAAGATTTGAAACAATTTGGATTACATTTTTTCCATTCATTATGAAATAAATTTCGAACACTAGTATCATTGGTGCATCCAAAAATAGAAATATATTGTTTTCCAATACTTTGGTTTTCAAAATTTATATATTCTTTAAGGTCTAACAAGTCCAAAATACTTCTAGAATATTACCAACATTATGGGAATTTGAAAATGATAAATTTACAAAACATGAATTTTTTACATGTATTAAATATTTCATATTTCATATAGTTTAAACTCTGATCTAATGCAGCCACGTTCTACATATTGTACATGTACATGTTTTTATCTAGTTTCATTCTTGCCCTCAATATTTGAAATATAAGCAAAGTACCAGAGTAAATTCGGGATGAGGTAGTCCGCAGTCCCTCTGGAATTTTAAGTATAGTTACTTCACAGAGAGAGAGTAATATCCAAATCTGTCCGGTTTTACTTGGTTCTCTCCCTTTGTTGTAGACGATAGCGTGATTATTCTTTGACAAAACTCGAGTATGTCGTTAAGGATGGTTCACTCATCCTGAGGTATCATTGCGAGCATATCCAAATCTGTTGCTAAGTGATATCAATAATTCATGCATGGTTGCAGAAAAAGCATATTAAAATATGCAGTATAAAGACGGTAATGTTAGAGATATGAATATTTTAGTACAAGATATGCTCATGACGGGTGTGACCGGTCAACAGGGGATGCTTAGTCCTCCTAGGCACCTGATCCCATGTACCTCTGGTATATCCAGGGGTCCGTGTTTGCCCATACATGTAAATTAGAACCCATGTGGATTTTATGCTATATTCAATTTCTATACACGTCTATTCAAATTTTTGAAAAACAATAATGTATTATTGTTTGGAAGACACTTTGGGAAAATAATGGCAATAAAGTTTTCATTCTGAAGTAATAGTACAAGAACGTCTTATCACAAACATATTCAGTTGAGTTAGGAACTTTTTTTCCTTTAACTCTATAATGTAAGAGTTTGCGTTTTTCTGCGAATATGTTAAATTCTGCTATTTCTTGTATATTACTAATTACTATAGCCGGAAAAGGCGTCGGTAAGTTGGTATAATTTTTGTCCTGATCCCTTTGTCTATCATTGATGACAATAAAATATGTTTAAACTAAACTTATTATTTTTTTCAGCATTCATTTCAGTTTAAATCTAATTAATTCATCTGTCTCTCATCCAACAGCCAACGTTAAGCTGGTCCATAACTTTGCATATAAGTTGAAATGAGCTATGTGTACAAAAGGAAGCCAGTACAAACATACATAACGCAATTCTTTAGATTTGCTTTATAACTCGATAGATTCTGGAAATGATAATCAAATAATGAATAATGCATATAACTTGCAATAATTTGCATATTCGCGAAATAACTTAACAAACAAGGGCAAATCAGAGGTTTCCGACCTCCGCCATGGTTACATTCAGTCCGGTTCTGAATCCAGATCACCACCAAAGTTTAACGAGGGCTTCCTTAACCCAAGATACATCTGTGTACCAATTTTCAAAGCAATCTAACGATTAGTTTTTGCATAAAGTTGCTAACAGACAAATAAATGAATAAACGCCTCCGACTTTATAATTCAGCGGAGATAATAAGCGTCATTTGTAAACATCTTCTAGTATACGATACAGGAACGATCCGCATCGTGATCATGTCCATTAATCTATTTATGGTAGATTTGATTACTTACTAACTATATGTATACCTACATGCATGATAAAGAATCATACTTCGTTTCTTAGATGTTTACATGATTTGTTTTGCACCTCTTTGTTAGACTGTCATTTTCCCACTAGATTTGACGACGGGTAATCCCGTTTACTTTATTTCAACTAAGGGCTCACGGCGGGTGTGACCGGTCAGCAGAGGATGCTTACTCCTCCTTGGCACCTGATCCTGCCTTCGCTTTTGTCGGAGGTCCGTGTTGCCCTACACTCGACTTTGTATATATGTTTTCGGGACTATGATTACGATTAACACATTATTTACTTCGCCAATTTATATTGTACACATCTATTAGTATATACGATAAAGGAACAATCCGTATCGTGATCAAATCCATTGCGCTTTATGGTAGATTTGATTACTTATTAGCTATATGTACATACTTACATGCATGATTAAGAATCATACTTTATTTCTTATATGTTTATATGGTAAATATGGAACTATGTCGCGATTTTCGTTGGAGGCGAATGTCAGGTTAGCGCTCAGTTATGACATCACAGCTGAACACGTCCAGCTTTGACCTGTAGACCATAGACATTCTGTTGCAGTGTTCTGTGAGGGAAAACATTAATATATAACTAGCAAACGTGAATTTTGGAACTGACTTTTATAATTTTTAGATAAACCTGGTTAAGATTAACGGAGTATTAATTTAACAATCTGTAAACAACGCCCTAATTTTTATTTTGTCGGCATGTTACAGCCATCAGGCGTCGCTGGCAGAGAAAACTTTATTTATAACCGAAAGATGAAATAAATAAGAATCTTATAATTTGAATATTGGATGAGTCTTCTCTATTTCGGCGTAATAACGGCCGCCGCTACTCTACACAAATGAAACGCACGCTTGGCCGTCAAATCTTTAGCATGTCAAGAAAGCGCCAGAATATGCAATTATATCTGAGGAAAACGAAATGCAGAGATTGTTTTGATGGGCTAATTTGACGTCTAAATATACGTTTTTCGTTCGGATTTTACGCCTTTCTACCATCTCACTCTCGTTAAGACAGTAATCGAGTGCTTCCAAAATGGATTCTGGACTAAAACAGGCCATAAAGAACTGCTATTACCCACAATTGACTTGAATTAACTTCAATCGAGAGATTAATATATGAATTGTCATCTTGCTGTTTTCGAAGTTGATCTTTTTATTTTGATCAATGACTTTGGATCAAAAGGGGGTGAAAGTTCCATATGAAATTTTAGAGAATTTTCAGACGTTCTGTGAGTTGACTGGAGAAAAATTCTACAAAATGAGGTACATTAGTTATAAGAAACCCCATGGTTACACATGCAGACGATGCTTTGAATTTGGGAATACCAATACGAATAAATTTCCAAACATTTCTCTCATGCAGACAATGTGTGTTTGAGAAACGAATTTTCCTGAGAAAATTTGAAATTCTACCTTGACTGATTGTTGAAAAATGATACTTAAGGAATCGTTTCTTTGGAAACTGTGAGTCATCTGAATATGTATTTAGAATGTTGACACTTTGTTCGTATCGAGTTCCTATGTCTATAGATCCTGACATCTCCTCCTATTATCACGACCATAAAGTGATTTGTTTGGCAATGGATTCGATTGACAATATCTGCTTCTGTCTTTCTTGAACACTATTTCAGTTGTTTAAAAAAAATGTATCATAATAGTTAAAAAATATTTGTGGATTTTTCTTCCCTTGAATGTGTCAAAACAAACCCGAGCAAGACGACACAGCAAGGGGCGAGACTTTGGGCGTCGAACATGAAAATAAGCCGTTGTCTTTATGAAATGCAATTGAAAGAGAAAAGATGTTTGGATAAAAGATAGTTGGTACATATTGTAACAACAAGCAGAAGTGACCGATGGGCGGTCATTCTTGCGCCTCTGACGTTCTAATCCGGGTCATCTTATTGTCATCTGCTGGCCAGAGGTGTCGTCTGCAATATAAATTCCATTCAGCTCTAAATCAGATAGAACGAAATTTAGTCAGGTTTGGACCTCAATTAGAACTGTTGGTCAATTTAGATTTTGGGGGAAATTTCTTTCAAGCCATGAAAAAGGATACAATTACCAAATTATCTCTCAACCACCCGATGCTGATGACGAATCAAATCATCATCACGCGCTTAAACATTTAAGGTACTATGAAATCTAAAAAGGCTAATTTTACATTGTGAAAGTGTAAAACTTTCAAGAGCTTTGACCTTTTGTTCACAAGAAGGTGAGTTCTACAAATAACACAACGTGTTGTCACTGTTCAGTACAGGAGTGTATTTATATCATATTTCCATTGGAATCAGAAAGCAACACATACAGACAGACACATTTCTATAAGTACATGTAAACGCTGAATGTGGTCCCTGGTTCATTCATTACATGGATAGGATGTTTGATAAACCAATTCCATTGGATTATCTATTAAGAAAATCTTGAACACATAAAGGAGCAATAAAGCCGGACATTTTCTGCTATTAGATCATTACTTTATAGCCCATTGAAAAATACTGGTAGTCGTTTAATGCGGTAGGGTTAAATGATTTATTTGGGATTTTCTCATAAATTGAGGGTTTATAATGGTATATCGCATCTACCCATCACGAAGGGGTATGTAAACGTGAAATTCTGTTTCAATTGAAATTGACACTTTCATTCTTAATCCATCAGGTATTAAAAGTGATACATACGGGTAAATTCAATGGATTTTCTTTCACCCTCGAGGAAATGTCAGATGGAGCAGACGATAAGCATCACCACACCGACAAGATAATGATGAAAAATTTTAATAGCAACGGCCGAGCTGGTTTCTAGCGGACAATAAAATTAAAAATAAAATCTACAAGAAAATGGTTATATCTGCTGAAGATCTTGCGGGGGGGAAAAAGAGGAAAACTGATAGCGAGACAAATTGTGTCTCTTTATCAGCCACCATCTCTGCTGTACAGGTGTGCTAAATTGCTTTTTATTTTTATTGGAAAAAATAGCCCCCTCAATCCGTCGGTTTTTATTTGGAATTCATGTTGACCTTTCGTTAATAATGGGGAAAGGACCTGGGTGTACAGCGTCTAAATCACTGTTAATGTCCGTCACTTTATATGCGTACGAGTAATGAATGAAATGTTCTTCAAGGGTTATGCACAACCTACAAGAATAAACTGGATACTTCTGATGCATAACATGATTTGCTTTTTTGGGATATTTTCACTTGTTTTAAAATCTTATAAAGGATTCAGTATGTGTCGAACCCCTTAACCTTAACTAAGGTAGAAAAACAAATAAACATAGATGGTACATGTACATGTACATGTACATGTATCACGTGTGGCTAGATTTCAAGCAAAAGACTTCCTGTCTTATTTGTTTTGATAAATTGCCTCGTTCGTCTTATTTGTTAGCTTGTAATATTTTATGTATATTCTTTTTCTCTGATAGTGCACACTAATCTTATAATTAAATTAAAATTGAAAATAAAAGAGAAATACAATGTAAATAAAAGCTGAAAATAATAATAACAAAATAATTTGTCTTTAAAATGTAAATGATTTTTCTAGTTTACAGAGTCTTATCTCTTCTTAAAAGATTGTGAATAATCATAAAGAAAATTTAAAATTTTTAATCCAAATTTTAAGATTGCAAACTTGTGTTTTAAAGCAAACCACATGCAATTCAACATGGCGTGAAGATTTTCACCTTGCAAAACATAATTGTTAATGAAACTAGATATGATGATCCTTGTGTCAAATAAGAAAAAAGAGTTTGCATTGTTGATAAGATTAATAAATGTATGAAGTTTTACACTGATAACATTTATTTCATGTCATATGGATTTAATATGTCAAAAAATCAAGATTTATGAATATGAATTTTTTTATCTTCATCCTCGGTTTAAAGTTGCATAATAGGGATGACTACTTTAATGTAATAAAAGCAGATCTTTTGAAAAAAGGTGAAATGAACAGATCATTGATAAACTTATCAGACAAAGCCATTTTTTCGGTTAAAAAATGCAAACAATGATGCAGACAAATGGCATATACTATATGAGAAATACGTTACACTTCTTTGTGAAATTGATTTGTGAAAATGACAAAATATTGCGTTCATTTCTACCCCATGACTGTATTGGGATTTTTTGGGGTGTGAGGTAAGCGTATAGGCGACGAGACCACTGCGCACCGCAATGCAAATCAAAAGATTTGACTTGTCAACCCCTACAACGTCATGAGGCGAGCAGGCGACGAGCGTACCACAGGAAGCATTCAATCTAAATTGAAAATAATATTCAAACTTCAAAGTTAGTTGTAGTTGTGATGCGCCACACATCCTCTCAATAGAGAGAGTAGTCTAATTAAGGCCATTACTACTGAATTACATGTAGAGTGGCACCCTAGCTCTTGTATTTCGCGACGAAAATTTGTCACAGTTAGATTCAACAAAACAACCAGATAACACGGCATTAAATTTCAATGACATTAAAAGATGAGCCCAGGGGCGATCTCGCAGTGGGATACATGATAATTCAACGCCGTTTTTTTATTGAATTTTTCTCTTTTTTATTTGACCGGCCAAAGTTTGAAAAGGGTTTTCTTGTTATACAGATATCTTTTTCACACTTCACCAGGGAAACTCGCTGTTGAGGAATTAAAACTAAAATCAGGCAGAGAGTGATGGATGATTGTTCTTTTTAAGCGCATCATTTGTTCCGCCAATTCCCCTGTTACGTATAGGTCGTATTACGATCAGTACATACAGATAAATCGCGAGGTGTTCCTAATGATCGTTATCTAGACAGTTACGTCCCCTTGGTGACAGGAGCAAGGTCTACTTACTGATTGATAATCGTGCCTCGACTCAACCTGTGGGAACCTTGGAAAATTTGGAGACATTGCCCGGCACTATGGGGGTTCAAAACATAAAATGATATCAAGAAAANGGCACTATGGGGGTTCAAAACATAAAATGATCTATAATCAAAGATACCAAGAAACATTCTGGGATACAAAATTTTGTAACCAAAAAAAAATCATCCTCAATAACATCAACAGTAAAATAGTATCTGCAATAAAAGAAGAGGAAGAAGAAAGATGTTAATGAAGGACAAAATAATGACCCTTAAACCACCTAGATTAACGGGATTGTATTTCAGCAACAACAAAAACTTCTGATTTAGAGCTCTTAAATATATCCCACAAGTCTTCACTCTTTTTTTCCCAATTTCTTTTTTTTTTTTTTTTTCAAGAAGATATCACGGATTCGTCATTTTTTGCATCTTTCCGGGGATGAACAGTATCGGTCATGACATATGGTTTACATAAATTTTGATCATAAATTACCTTAGACATTGGAAACATGCGTTGATACATCAAATAATTTTAAACTTCAAACGTATATTTTTCAAGGAAAAACTCGACCTGCCTATATATTTATTTTTAAAATGTGTAATCGTCTAAACTCTTCACATCTAGAGTTACATACAGTGCCAATGCAATACATCATTTAGCATTTAACATTCCGATAGGCATCCTAACAGATTAAAGTTTTGCCAGTCTTTCAAAAGAATGGTCATAAATAAGTTGATATAGAATCCCTTTCTTTTCATTGTATTTCTTTAGAAAAAAAAGTCCCCTTAAGATAATTGTGACGAGTGGTTCTACGTCCAACATAAAGGTGTAGCTGTATAATGGAAACCTAAGCGGAATTTTTATAGTTTCACAGGTGTTCAGCAAGGAAGAATTGCAGAGCAAAATTTCACTTCAATATTTATTCAAAGAAATATGTGGGCCAAAGAGCAAATATGACATTTGAATTTAGAATGAGCGCCTACTGAAAGAATCCGCAATGTATAATTAAACTTGTTCATTTTTCAAAACATCTTTCAGATAGTATTACTCAATATTCATTGATGAAATATTCTATGGAAATCTTACTTACGGATATGTTGTTAGCGAGTGAAGTGAGTTAAAAGAAGCTATTCATGATTAAGATCATACCACAATGACACTAGTACTCGGGGTTTTTTATACACTTGAAATTCAATAATACAGTATAATAATATTATTTAATTGTATAATTTGTCTGTATATACTTTATACCTATGAAATTTATGGTTCTTGGTCAATAACCAANTGTATGGTTCTTGGTCAATAACCAATACAATACAGTTGTGATATATCAGTTATTGACTACAGACACCATCATCATCAACAACAACAGCAGTAACAAAAACATCAAAACACGGGGAAAAATAACATCATAGATAACNAACAGCAGTAACAAAAACATCAAAACACGGGAAAAAATAACATCATAGATAACAAAAGCTTCAATGAAAGTAACAGCAACAATAACAGCAATGATGGACGACAGCAGAGCAGTACAACAATAACATCAAAAGTAGCAACATCAACAGAAACAACAACAGCAGTAACCAAAACATCAAATCACGAGGGGAAAAAATAACATAATAGATAACAACAAGTAACAGCAACAAAGACAATAACAGCAATGATCGACGACAGCAATACAGTACAACAATAACATCAAAAGCAGTAACAACAACAGAAACAACAACAACGATATACAGAACAACAGANCAATGATCGACAACAGCAATGCAGTACAACAATAACATCAAAAGTAGTGATAACAACAGAAACAACAACATCAAACCACGAAAGAAAAATATAACAAAATAGATAACAACAAAAGCTTCAATAAAAGTAACAGCAACAAAAGCAATAACAGCAATGATCGACAACAGCAATGCAGTACAACAGTAACATCAAAAGTAGTAACATCAACAGAAACAACAACAACAACGGTATACAAAATAACAGTATCATCAACAGCAGTAACAACAACAACTAACCTAATGTAAGATAGTAATGTCGATATACAACAGAAACAACAACGATATATATAACAGAGTATCAACAGCAGTAACAACAACTTACCTAATGTAAGATAGCAATGTCGGTATAACAACAGAATCAACAACAACGATATATATATAACAGAGTATCAACAGCAGTAACAACAACTAACCTAATGAAAGATAGCAATGTCGATATACAACAGAAACAACAACGATATATCATCAACAGCAGTAACAACAACAGCAACAATATATAGAATGACAATATTATCAACAGCAGTAACAACAACAACTAACCTAATGTAAGATAGCAATGTCGGTATCCCCCTTCTATCTCAATGACGATGTTATTTTCCCATCACTCGATTCAATAAATACCCAGCTTTACTATTAACTAAGAAATCTCAATGTACAGAAAGAAAACAAAGGGTCAAAAAGAAGAACACGGATAATTGACAATTCGATCTCTTGTGTTGTCAAGGAATTTAATCAGTCAAAGACAGGAATACACTGTACACTCCATAACTCAATAAAAGAGAGTGCCACAAGGTTAATGAACCGTGGAGAAAATGGCTACCGTCGTGGTAAAAATCCACTAAAAAGGAAAATCGCCAATATACGACCTATCAAAATCCGGATTGAAGTTTTTAAGTGTATTTTACATTGTTACCCAGTGACAAATTTATGCAGATCGTTCCCGGTTTATAGGATGACAAGCTGAACCGTAAAATTTCTGGTTACGGGTGTCGTTTGCTACATAGCTGGAGATTAGAGCAGCCGAATAGAAAAGCTGTATGAAATTGCAATAAAATGACTCAGAAAGACACATCTTTTCCAATAATATTCCATCAGGTTCTCTTTCTATTATTTATTCTTCACAGGTCTTAGATGTGTTTTCATGATTATACAAGAATTTCTTTGAATATCCAAAGCATTTATAAAATAATACCCGTCCCTGTTGTTTGTTTGTGCTNTTCTTTGAATATCCAAAGCATTTATAAAATAGTATCCGTCCGTGTTGTTTGTTTGTACCGCGCAGTAATAAATTGAATGCAAGAATATTAGCTCATAATCAAAGTTTGCACCTTTGTCGTTTCAATGTTTGAAGAGAAGGAAAACGTGCAACAAAATATGTTTTAGATGTTTCTTGAAATTACGAAATGAAAGATCCCAATGTCTTTTGATATTTCTCTTGTAGACGCTGGTTTTACCTTTGATTTCCCCCAGTTTCCCTTTCTGCAAAGTTATATCGTTGAACGATACTGTCTTTTTCTTTGGCAAACGCCAGAACCTATTGGTCCTCTACCTCAATGACAAAGTCATACGACGCAAACAAACAGACACTGATTACGTCAGCACTTTTCCAATGTAGCCATTATTCTTTCTTAGAAAGTCGGGATCAAGGTTCCTTTAAATAAGGCAAACGTGTTACCTAATTGTGTTTCTTTTCTCTGAACTTTCGTTTAGTATAAGGATTAGATTAACCACGAAGAAAAAAAGTTATTTCAAAAGACGAAACTTTAACCAGCCGACATGAACTTTCTCATTATCTGTGTATCACATCTTTCCTAGACGAAGATATTACAGGCTTATTGAGTTCAAGAAAACGTGTCCTTTTTGTCCGATGTCTGAATGATATATATCGGCTAACAATCCAAATGTCAGTCGTTTGGTCTATATCAAACACTTAAAAGTGAGACTTTTTTGCTTTCATACCATAGGAAAAAATTTATAACTGTCTTACTGATTTATTTATTACTCTTCTACTAGTTATAAATAAAAATGTTGTGGAGAAAAATCCTAGTATCAAATTTTTATTAAAGATATTTTAATGCTCGTAATCCGAATCACAAGAGATTAGCTAGCAAATCTCAAGATTACATCAAAGGTGTAGATTCTCAAAGCGGGCTGTGTGGTATCCTTTACGATATATGTGCGTTGGGTTCTGAATTCACTTAAGTGAAATAATTGCTTAATAACCAAACTAACTTCAAAGTCAAAACACTGGATTGTAAATTTAAATTTCGCTCATCAAACTGACGGAACTCTTTTTCCTATCCAAGATAGTGTTTCAGGAATGGGGTTCAAATGCCTTAATGTTGTATACCATTAGCCTCAACTCTGCAGACAAAATGGATCTCATGTATATAAATTGTAAACTGAGGGAACATTACACTCTTGTCAAAGCAAATGCAGAGAGTGCTGGATGCAACGAGAGAAACGCTATGAAATAAACTCCTGACAGGTTTTTTTTTATTCTTACAATGCTTGATCGCTTATTTGTAAAGTGTGAGGCTACAATATCTTTTTAAAAAGTACTACTTTTTTCGAATAAAAGATCTGTAAAGAAGATGCAAGTGGAAAATATTTGTAGTTTTCANTTTGTAAAGTGTGAGGCTACAATATCTTTTTTAAAAGTAATCTTTTCGAATAAAAGATCTGTAAAGAAGACGCAAATGGAAAATATGTGTAGTTTTCGCGTATTTAGAAGTTAAATCAAGCTTCTTTTTACTTTTTCTTCGTAAGTGTTATTTTCAATGTTAATAGTTTTATACCATATTATTCTTACTTTTAATATTATACTCTAAGGGTGAAGTGGTACGATATAGTAATATGAGAATGTCAAGCGTTCTTTGATTTTATTTTACATAGTGAATTATAATCAAAATATTCAAGAATTAAACTAAGAATGTGCACTATTCTGAATTAAGAAAGTCTATTAAACATGACAAAATTATTCTCAATCTTTTTGCTGATCGGGAGAAGAATTCAGTTGATCGAGTTTCCTAGCAAAATGGGTCGTAAACACAACAGTTTTGTAATTTGTTGTTAGAACGGTGAATACACAGGTCTCGAGTTTTACAGTCGGCTTTAAGTTTTATTGCCTACAAGAACATAAAGATGGGAGAATTTGATGAATATTTAAGTCGGTGTCGAAAATCGTACAAAACTCATATTGAATTACAACGGTCCTTAAAAATATCCATGAAGCTATCAAATGTGTTTTATTTTCGAATGTGGCATTTAGTGTTTTAGAAAAAAATTAAAATTGAAATCAGATGTATATGTACTTGATTGTACGCTAATTGTATTTAAAGTAGGTTGTTTGGTACTCAGCACAATATGTCATCCACAAAACAACCTCTATCCATGATAAATACTATATAATGCATGCATGTTTACATATATACTCGTTTGGATTCTTTGCAAAACGTACAAGGCACTTTTCGGTTGTAATTTTAGTTTTTTATTGTGGAAAACAAACCCTGTCACATGGCCTTCATGGTGGTCACGGAGGGCGAGCCGACCAGATGCCGAGTTATGGTCAATTTAATGATCTTCTTCCACCTCAATCAAGACAATCGGGAGAGAAGTGACCCGTTTGATCCTCTCGATGAGGCTGCAATATGAGAGGAAACATTCAAGGTTCTCTGTTTTCAGCCCCTATGAAAATGGTATTGCAAAAATGCCGCATAAAATTTACGTTCAATGTCGCAATAATTGACAAATCTGATAATTATCGGGTAGACAAACACCTGCGCCGATACTGCGCAAGACAAGATGGCGGATGAGTCCGAACTGTATGCACTGTACGGAATAAATTGGAATTTTGTTGGGTTTTTTTTTTCAGGCGAAATAAACCTTAAACATTCATCCAAACAGCGAAAAAAGTTACAATTTGTTTGGTTTCCAACATCATTGAAGTTAAGTTGTCTTATGTAATGTTTAATTCATTAGACTTCAATTGTTTAAATGTGAAGAATGCACCAATTGCCTCAAAATGTCATTTTTCTCGCAAAAGTAAAAATTACAACACTGCATTTTTTCCACTTGCCATCTTGTTTTTCATGCGCCGTCCAACAGAGACAGATATTATATAGAAAGAGATTCCCTGTAATAAAAATGTTGTGTAATGGTAAGGGGTCCTTTCAGCAATACCGGCATCTGAGAGTACCAAAAACGCCAAACACTTTACCAAACGATGAGTTAATCATCTCCACGCGGCTCTTGAAACGTTATTGCTGAGCCTTAACTCTTTGCAGGTGAAATCCGGAATTATTTGTTCTGCGCCGTTGGTAGTCTTCATCATAAAGTTTTCGACACCCCTTGTTCAGTATAGCTGGTGTTTTAAGTGCTTTAATCATTTCATATACCACGTTGGTAAATAATTTATTATTAGTGAGCCACGTGCAGCCTATTAGTTAAATATCATGGAAAACCCTATTATCTTCACTTTGCATATTGCATAAAACGACTCAAATATGAAATGCACCCGAAAATCAAACGGCAATAAATGATGTTGGGAAATATATATCGTTGTGGAAAAATGTGTTATTTTGCATTTCTTTTCAAGAAGTAAATGAATCAAATTGGCCAAATATTACATTAAATTAAAAAGAGATTGCAAATGTATTTGTTCTAGTTCTTATGCCTTGTTTGATGTTCATTGCGCATATAGTGTATACATCATATAAAATAGACTTGAAACGTCTTTTATTACTTATTGAAATGAAATTAATTTCTTTCCCTTTTCATCTATTTTGAGTAGAAAAACGGTTAGATGTTTTAAAACAAGTGTTTGAAGTACTAGTAAGCTGATGGGGTTTTCTTTCTTTCTAATTTTGTTTTTCATTTCATTGAGTAAAAAAGTAATATAACACAAACTATGACTAATTCAACGGCAAATGGGACCAGAAAAAATCTGCGAGATTATTAAAGTAAGGATTGTAGAAAGTTTTTGGAAAATACACGCGTGCGTGTTTTCTTATTGCACAACTGTTTATTCATATATGTACCAAATTCAGAAACATCACTAAACGCTGTTAATACTTCTAATTTAAAAATTAATATTTTAATTTTTTAAAAATTGAAGGTGATTGAAATGGAAGAAAAAGACAAAAGTTGAATTAGCTTGAATTTATGTGTGCATTTGTTTTAAACATAATTTGACATTAAACTTGTATACAGTGTCAATAATTATGACTATGATAATTATGTCAGGGTGATTAGTCACAAACTTTTGGTGATAATTATTTAAAATCATGTTTATTTCATACATGTTTACCAGTGCACACTCATATTCATTTTTTTTTTATCTAGTATAATCTGCAACTATTATTGTGGATATCAATATTAATCAATGAAGAGGGGGGGGGGGGTGTTAGCGATGTCCTATATATATCATAGATTTCAGTACTGTCAGTGCAACTCTATGTACATAATCTTGCTTACTGTGGCCAGTCATACTGAAAGTAAATCATATTACGACATATATTATGTCGCCTTTTCAAAAGATTATCAAATTGTTATGTCGACTTGTCAGATCTTTTGCGTCGATTCGTCGTCAGAAAATCATATTTAGAAGTGGATGACAATTAATGCCATTTTATATTCTAGTATGCTTATAAAAGATACACTTTTCAACATCTAGTTTGCATGCATAACGATTTCCTTATTTCAGTTACATTATATTGGACAGGATAATATAGGTAAAACAAACACTGAGATATATGACGGGTTTAATAAATGTCGATTTAGAACTGTTTCAATCCAAAAAAGTGAGGGGTTCAGAATTGATTTGGAAAAGGTTTTCTCTGAATAGCAAGCGTGATTTTTTTTAAATATTCAGACAAAAATTACACCAGAACTCCCAATTGAATATTCGATTTTAAACAATCATGTTTGCCTGTACATGATTAAGAGAGTGCTATAAAAACTCTTGAAAAATACTTAAATTCATAATCGTAAAACAGCATTTTGAATGTACAAAGTTTTTCTCTTCGCTTTCCGTTGGGTATGATAATATAATTATTTTGAAATACATGGTACCTTTCTCTTTTGTTTTCTGTTAACATCTCTCCTCTCTTCTCGCTCTCTTCTCTCCTCTCTCTCTCTCTTCTCCTCTCTCTCTCTCTCTCTCTCTCTCTCTCTCTCTCTCTCTCTCTCTCTCTGCCAAAACCTATATTTCTAAAGACTTAACAATAAGAAGATGATATTTTTATCGTCTTTATTGCATATATCAACATTCCCATTTTTACACTAATATATCCCTAATTATAATCAACTGTATGTACTAAGTACCTCACACTTCAACACAATATAAAATCTAATCATCAAGAATAGTAATACTTCTAAGCAAGAGGACTTTTCGAACACACCTCGAAGTAATATCATGATTGTCGTTCTTGTAAGAAAAATGAAAAAAAAAAAAATGTCATGGTCACAGATATGTTGATGTATATGAATCATACTAGTATACAGCAAAAAATAGGATAACTATGTTTATAAGGAAGACCACTCTCCGTTGATGTGACCCCTCATTTAGCTAATGTGACTTTTAATAAAAGCACACCTTCTATGCTGTCAATGCACGATATTTACAAGTTTCCTCACATAATATTTCGTTTCTTTGCGATAGAGGGATTCATGTCACTGTTTATTTCATGTCCCTGTTTATTGCATGACATGTCACTGTTTATTTCATGTCACTGTTTATTTCATGACATGTCCCTGTTTATTTCATGTCCCTGTTTATTTTGTGTCACTGTTTATTTCTTGCCATTTCCCGGCGCACTTGCTGGTTTGTCGTTACTGTTATCTGAGTCCGAGTTACTCTCGGATTTTTTGCCTTCGCCACAATTATGCGTTTTTGTGTGTTTACTCAAATGGTCACTCCTCATGAAGCGTTTGTTGCAAACTGGACACGCAAAACGTTTTTCGCCCGTGTGCGTTCTTAAATGACGCTGGAGCTCATCCGAGCGGGTGAATCGTTTTCCACAGAATAACCAGTTACAGACAAAGGGCCTCTCTCCTGTATGCCAGCGTAAATGTGCCTTCAAGTGAGAAGTTTTCCCGTATACCTTTCCACATCCCGGAATGTGGCAACTGTGCATTGCCTTTTTTCGCAGGTGAGCAGCAGCCGGTCCGAGTCGCTCTGCCTCTTGACAGTTAGGGCAGTCACATGTGGCCCTGCCCGCCAAGCGTCTCTGAGACTTTGAAGCAGCAGTCACATTTGAAAGAACGGGTCTAGGTAAAAATTGATTCATTGAATTAGCACCAATATCAGTTTGTGACGGAAACATGCTTTTGTATGTTTCCGATAGCAAATGCTGATTGCTTGCAAGATATGGATTCGTTGAGGACCCTAATGAGTGAGTTAAACTATAGTCTGAATTGGAGTAATTCGAGGGCAAGGTAGAGTGTATTCCGGGGGAAGAACCGGGGATATCCGGGTACCAAGAATTATGATTCGAATGCATGTCCCACCACGAGGCTGTCGTGTTCGTTGGTGTATTTACGTCCTTGACCGTTGAATGATGTGCCAAGTTTAGGGACCAGGAATCGTAAGGATGACTACTCATGGTTGTCGGTAATCGTGAGTACATGTTTCCGAGAACAGAACCACTCATACAGTTTTCTGAGTACATTTTGGGAGGATAAGTAGGAGAGGGGGTATCGTTGGAGTGCTGAGAAGCAGGCGACTGATGTAGCCAATCACCGCCTCCACTGGCTGAACTGACGGAAGTTATTGGAACACGGTTGTAGTTCAAACCGGATGCGGACATATTTCCGTTTAATCCTGGGATTCTTTGTGATGAAAACGTCATGGGGTCCGGGGCCGTCACCGCTGTTACCGGTCTTTTCCAGGGATGGAAGCCTTTATTCAGTGAAGAATTGCCAAGAGGAGAAGGACATCTGTCTAATTTATTGCACTGGGCGGCTAGCATTGCTAAAGGGGCTCCCCCAATGTGATAGGGGTCCTGAAATAAGAGAATAAACCTAATTTAGCATGATACATTACATGTTTTTTAATACAAAATTTTATCCTTAACCAATTCGGTCTTTATGAATTCTGGGAGGAAAATTAGGTATTCTCAATTTAGAGAGACATATGTTCCAGTGAATTTACCAAACATAACATTATGAGAAAAGCTTCTCGAAGGGCCAACACGTGTTAGATGGAAATGAAAATGGGCAAATAGCTCATAACTTTGCATTAGACTTGATAGTAAACTTCTAAAACTTCCATCAAGAAACCGAATTATTTGTGCAGAATTGTAATAATATGCAAATACACGAAGAATCTTCAAAGAAAAACCATTGACCTGTAACGTTTAAATGAGATGTTCCCCTCTTGAATGCAAAACGGGATTTTCTAAAGAGTAATCGGATTTAAACTTTGTCAAAGGAAAACATGGCACTGGCACAGCGGGGATGCAACGTATTGAAAAGTCACTCTTGTATCGCCGAAAACACCCTATTCATCGATCGTCGGTTCCCCAATCATTCTCAAAAATAAAATAAAAGTTCGAGTTCGACTTCCATGGAGAAATATTGGTGGAAAAGTGTTTCAAGTATACTTTAAATATGAACTTGATTAGGTATGCTAAATTCAGGGCCGATACTGGCATAGACAAGAACTTGATTTCTTTGAATGCGGGGAAAAAGATATTTACGATCATGTAAATTGTACATTTTGTCCATTCAGTAATCGAAGCAGTCCACATTCTTTCAACATTCTGGTAATCTTTTACGATATAGATTATCGTATTATGTGCGAAGCTTCATGATTATGAAATCTGACGTGTATAAAATTAAAAATTTCAAAAATTTCTCTCATCAATTTGATGACATGCATTTTGGAGACTTCATTGATGTGAAAACTAAAAAATACATGTAATATTTAAGAGAAAACCAATTTTCATTCATTGATAATTGCTCTTATTTTCAGTCATATTTAGGACCACATGCTATCAATTTTCTATTCCAAAATAACTTGGGACACACCGTAGTATTAATAATGCGACACCCAGTAAATCAAGCGGCGGTCCTCGCACCTGTTTTGAAGAAAACTCGTAGGAAATTCGATTCAAGGTGAGTCATCCACAGGCTAATACAGTCAGGTGAAAAACACGATTAGTACCAATCGCTTCTTTGTTAAAATAACATATTTTGCATCAAAGGAATCTATGGAGACTGCAGCGATGTATGCCATGTTCCTTTTGAATTAAAACTTATTTTATTATTTTGTTGAAATGACCATCCCCCCCCCCCCAATTGACGAAAGAATAGTTGATTGTACATAGCTTTTGTTTTTAAATTCTCAAAGTCATTAACAGGAACCCGTGTAACCCATTAAAATAACTTTCACTTTAAAGAAAAAATAAACAAACCACGTGACCTGCGGTATGCTAGAGTCGATGTAAAATCAATCAATTGCTCTCGGGGGAAATACAAATCAAAATTTACAGTTTTATTTGTAACAATTTGCAGTGGACAATGATAGGGGTCCCGGGATTTTATTTGATACTGTTTTTCTAAAATGTTAGTGATACAGATTAATTTGATTTTACAAATTTACCCGCAACATTACCAGGCTAAAATAGACTATGCCTGCTTCTCAATCTCTTTCACCATTTGTGAATGAAATTATTAAATTATAAATTAATTCGCACTTCAATTACACTCAGTACCTCCAAAGCAAAATTCCCCAAGAAAAATTTTACAACATCTTATAATCTACCAAAACATCACTACCATTTGTGGATTATTTCTTCCTCAGAATTAACAATAAGATCAAATAATCAGATATATTAGATAATCTTGGCGATGGATTTCAATCATGATTTCAATTACGATATTTTGCATGAATGTAATCGGTATGTCTTTGGCATCTAATTGGAGATCAAAGAGCAATATGCCCCACACTCTTCACGCATCCTACATAGAATACATGTTTTTGTTTCCCACTTTTTTCAACTTATTTATTCAGAATGACTGAGCTTTACGAAATAAGTTGCTAAAAGTTATCTCAAAGCTGTTACAATAGGTAACACCCATGCAGTGAAAGACTAAGGGAGCGATAAGACCGGGGTCTGATTCACGCCAGTTCCGATTGATCTTACACCGATAACAGTAATAATGGTGGTCCACAGATTGGAATCATTATCGGCCCTACCCCGCGGAAACATACATCAAAATTTACGAGCGAATGATGTTTTGAATAAATCATTAATTGTCTGGCCAGATAATAAATATATTATATGTATACTGGCTAATATGTTTAGTGTGGTACTATGCGCTTTCTTGGAGCTTGGACTTTTGGGATAGTTGATAAAGATTCTTTGGGGTGGTTTTTACCTTTTATTTTATTTTATTTTAATTTTTTTTTCATTAATATTGGGGTGGGGGTGGGGGGGTGTTGTAGTATTAATTAGCCTTTACATATAGCTCCTTCATCAAAATATTTTCCCTTATCTATTTTTAAAGTACTACATGATTTATATTTGAATTGATCTATAAATTATAAGAACTAAACGACTTTTTTTTCACATCTGAAAACCAGGGTATGTATACTACGAAAACAAAATTCAGGAATATCATATACTAAAAGGTTAATATTCTCAACGGAATAAAATTTGGTATATGCAGCGATAAATTGGACTAAGAAATAACTCACGAAAAAAAAAAAAACTAACTTTTTAGTCTTCACTAAAGTACTGAAGCAACTTAGTCCAGTCAGTCGGCGAAGAAAGAAGTTAAAAAGGATGGTTGAGACAGAAAGCGTAATATTTTGATAAAAGGGAGTAATGAACCACGTTAAACCTCGGTTAATTAAAGTTAAGTTTGACGATAACCCGTGAACGTAACGTATTGTTCGCGTGCAAAGCATGAAATTCTCAAAGAAAAAGTTCAACAACGACTTGATATTGACAATGTCCTCACCTTCCGCTAGGAAAAGCGGATTTTTCATTGAGTAACAAACGGATAAAATTACTTCAAAATTCGATCATTTGATCAGCTGATTTTTTTTTTCCCGTGTTATTTTTATCAGAGTCAGAAAAATCAAATGAACATGAAATACCTGTGAATTATTGAGCTCACGGGTAATATATATATATGAAATATAGCTTGTGTACTCCCCAAGTACGTGCATAAATTTCCTGTTATTATCACTTTTGTAATTTTCCTACACAAGGTTCCTTAATTAACGATATTTAAGTGTCACTGAATATTTCTAGATGAGTAGATACAATTTGATTTCGGAAAACTGTGGAAGATTAAGCAATAATATGCTGGCAATTTGCTGTAATTCTGATTCAAAGTTACTTGATATCGAAATGATTATCTTTACACCAAAAGGAAATATAAAATCTAAAGATAACTTTTACATAAGAAATTTTCACCAAAAAAAGTTGATCTTGGGCTTTGTGTGTTTTGAAATTGAAGAAGACTTTGAAGTTCGATAAAAAAATAAATGGATTTTGTTATCTTGTGAACAAGTATAGATTTCCAAAGATAAAATTCGGAAGAAAACACAAGAGTTTAAATCAACTACTTAGTATCTAGCACCCAATACCCGTATTTTCCAATTGATGCAAAGAAATCCTACAATTATCGACTTTTAAAAAAGAAAAGACATGAAAAGACATCCATGTATATTATATTAACTAGAGGTGTTGTAAAACAGTTTCATCCCTCTTATAGTTTCGTTTTATTCCAAGTTTTTTCCTCTACGATTGAGCTTCAATTTGTGAAACTTTATTCGTAACTAAGCTAAAAGTAGCCAAGAGAAATTCGAGACTTATTCATCATCACCTTCGCTGGTTAAAAGAATTTAATAAATATGCATCGATCAAACACGGGAGAATTCTTCTATTTCCAAGAATAAAGTCAATTATGTTCTAGAGGAGTCTATAATCTTAGAGAAAAATTTAGCAGAGTCTTCGTATGACACTATCATTAGCTTAAGAAAATCCATACGCTAAAGCACATTTCTAACGAAGCTCACCAGAATACTCCGGAAGGTCACGTCTCCAGAACACGTACGAAAAATCTCGGAAACTTGAGGAAAATTATTGAAAAAAAAACCCACAGAAGTATGATTTGTAGGATGGACACTTACCCCTAACACCGTGGCAGCCATCTCTCTTTAATAAGTGTGTATATTAGTTTCCAAACATTTGTTCATCTCAAAATACACGTACCTCAGTGTCCCATGTCACGAACAGTGTATACATTTAATTTGTCTCGTCCCGCCCTCTTCTGCTACGCGCATTATCCGAGTTGTTATACTATCCCGCCTCCTATTGGAGGAGGCTGTTTTCTCGCGAGATGATTGACTGTGTGCGAGAGAGGAAGAGGAGGTTGGTATCAAGTGGCGAGAAAACTCCCCCTTAATCCGTAATTACAACCGCCGCACACACAAAATAGTTACTTAAAATGCTTTTGCTTAATGATTTTTAAATCGAGGAGATTTTTTGTAATTAATCAAATCAAACAGCTATATTTTTTTTCTTTATTCCTCTCGACGAAAACGGCTAAACTCTCATTAAAATATGATAACATTATTTCATTATTCATGTCTCGATTTACAGAACAGATCAAATGATTATAGATACATTTTAAATCATTTTAAAGCATATCATTTTCACAGTAGATTTGGTGATATCATAATTATTCTGTTTTAACAAAAGTTAGCATAACAAATGGCCTCCTTGCCATCGCTTGGTGGCCCTAAGAGTAATTTTCACCTACCGCAAATTCTATAAATTTCAAACGTTTTCGTAAATGCATTATAATTTATCGCTACAGATATTTCATATATTCAATTCACAAATACGTCATCAACTAAAATATACTTTCTGGTGGCTTGATTAAAATAAAGATAGAGCGTGTTCTATAACAGTAAAATTATCTCTATTGATTGCTGGAATTTTGATAGTGCGGCTTTTTAATGCACTCGTAATTTGTCCAAATAGAAACTGATAATAGAAATTTTAGAGGTCTCAATTTCATGTACAAGATGCACATTTATCAATTTGCTTCACTATTTTCACTATTAACGTTGAGTATCATAATACTTGCTTTTCATTTTCAGCACTCTCGAGTTTATCAATTTTGTCTCCCTAATTTTCCCCCCAACATTTCCATTAACCTCTCTTTGTCGCTGAGGTTGAATCACGTGATTTTGGAAGATATTCAAAAGAATGTCTAAGTACAAAGCTACATTGTTACTGTTTTGCCTTGGCGCTGAAGGTTTAATGTGTGCAGACAGAATTGTGTAAATATTCAATTGAAATTCGTCAAACTCAATTTTAATTAAACGCGTTTTTCAGCGCTCTCAAATGCAGTGCAAAGCGCTTGAAGGCGTCTTCAGGGCGATTTTTGCAGTAGAAACATTGTCAGACTTGAAGGGAAAACCAAATGTTTTGATATTGCAATGTGTGCTGAAGAAATTTTGACACATAGTTATGAATCACTTTTTAAAAAATGTGAAGTAAAATAATTTTTTGTTGTCAACGAAAATCTAAAGAGGATAATTTAGTCTTCAGATGTGATGGTATATAATTTTTCTGTCAAGTTTTGACTTCATTATGGTGTTGATTTGGTTTGTACAAATTCTTTACAGTATTGTAATTAATACAAAAGTTCATCCGATATCATTAGATTACTTAGCTACTATTGAAATTCGTTCTCTTCAATATTGTATTGTGGCATTTCTTTGAATAATGGGAGATTCCTTACAAAAGTACTAGTCATTGGGTTGTTGGTTTTTTTTTATAATTAGATAGGTTACCTAAAAAATATAATTTGTTTCCAGCTAATAAAGCTTGTAACAGTATTGTCTTTGTCTGTAAGGCTCATTATTACAACTGAACTTGGTATTAACTTCACATTTGGTATTCGTACTTACACTCCTATACAGCTCTTTCAAAAGATGAAAATTTTCAAAATCATGTATCAGTTTTAAACACATTTAATGTTCCAGTCAATGAATATGAGTTACCGTACCTATACTGGATTCCAAAACTTCACAAAGACCCTTACAAACAATCACTGGAAAAGGCTCAGAACATTCAAACCTGTGCAGTTACTTGGTACAGATAACCTTAAGGTTAAATTATGCTACCTATAGGTATATATATATATATATATATATATGGTAAAGCTTCTGGAGGATTGGAAATGAAAGCGCTAAAGCTTTACTAAAGTGTTTCGGTGTTTCTTTTTTCTTTTTAAACTATATATATATATATATATATATATATATATATATATATATATATTATAATATATATATAAAATATATATATATATATAATATATATATATATACACAAAAAGGCGAAGTTAACATTGTGTACACGTAATCATAATCCAAAAACATATACAAAATCGAGTGTAGGGCAACACGGACCTCCGACAAAAGCGAAGGCAGGATCAGGTGCCATGGAGGAGTAAGCATCCTCTGCGACCGGTCACACCGCCGTGAGCCCTTAGTCGAAATAAAGTAAACGGGATTACCCGTAGTCAAATCTAGTAGGAAAATGACAGTCTAACAAAGGGTATGAAACAAATCAGTCAACATATGACTTAGTGATAATTTGTAATCGCAAACAAGGTCATTATAGCGACCGTAGATTTGCGAAATGATGACTTTAAACGAGATTCGTTATAACCCTGCAGCATCAACTTTTTGTTAGTAGTTGGCCTCGCTTTAAAAAGTCCGCATACGCATAGCATGCTCTTGCGTATTGTATCGTGATAACCTTTTAGTAATATACTTATGCGGTGTTTGGTAATTTTCTCGTAATGTGATATGCTCAAATATATAATATATGTAAAGACATCACAATAAATTATATCTTATAATGAACTTACTTTGTTTTTCTTAATAGAGAACCTATCTCTCATATCAACAACATCAAAACGCATGACTTCTCAACACTTTACACGACCATTCCTCACGCTAAATTAAAGACAAGA
Source organism: Ostrea lurida (assembly GCA_903981925.1). Taxonomy (NCBI): domain Eukaryota; kingdom Metazoa; phylum Mollusca; class Bivalvia; order Ostreida; family Ostreidae; genus Ostrea; species Ostrea lurida. Next base: position 52,230 of record CAJDSM010000331.1, read on the forward strand.
CATTTTAACATTATAGACAGTTGCTTCTTCAACAAAAATGGAAAAAGGTAATTTTCATATCTAGTGATCAGTCATTCTAAAGGTATTTGTTATCTCCAATCTGATTCTGCGCACAAGTACTCTGAAGTTGATATTAAAGCAATGCTGGAGCTCCTCATTGAAAATATCTTTGTAGGTTTTGGTGATCATGTTTTCCAACAGTTTGTTGGAATTACCATGGACGCGAATTTTGCTCCTTTGATAGTTGACCTGTTTTTATATTCTTACGAGGCAGAATTTATCCATAAGCTTCCACATGAGAAGAAAATCTCTAGTGGTGATCTTAATTCAATATTTTGATATATTGATGACGTTTTATCTATTTGAATTGTTACAGGATTTTGCAAATTCTTTGGTCGTTATAACGATCTAGTTTGCCAGTATAACCTGACATTGGGTAAAATGCTATTTGACGTGTTCCATGACAACTGTTACGCCGTTTTCATTACACTGTTTTTGACTACAGATTACTCCGTTCACCTTGATTTAGACCAGACGCGTAGCTCCCTATACGCCAACATGCACGTGCGTGCACATCGGAGGAAAAAAAACCCAACTCTTCTATCAATTAATCTCTTTTTGATGATCTTTATACAGGTGTATACTGTAACATTGCAATATTCCATTCACCATGTATGGCGTTAGATACACCAGTTACAGTTAGCAGTGACTTCAATATCTTTGATTAATTGATCTGGGTTATAATGCCTGGCTGTATTCGATTCCGTCAACGTATACGGCGTTATTTCCGGTATTGTCCGTTTTGTGTTGTCGCGTCAAATAAACATGACGTCGAAACGTGAGAAATCAGAAAACCAAATGGAAAACAATTATAGTTTCTTTGCTACTACGGGAAAGTTCGTTCCTCCCAAGACACGGAGTCGGGAGATCAGATTTTGAACAGTTCTAAGAAACCAAATAGTATTGAATAGGTTATAACCCGGGAGGGGGGGGCACTTACTATATACCGATAGATAGGGATGTGCCGCTGGAATAGGTAGCCTTTTTCCACTAGAGAATATATGACAAGGTATAGAAATCAGCATGAAATATATGATAAGGTTAATGTTTACTCAAATTAATTATATGAATGGCCTTCTAATTTGATCCAGCTTTGGCAGTTCTTGTTTGTCATATGGGAAAAGGTCACCATTTGAAAAGAAAATTATATGAAAAGGTATACAAATTTTCAAAATCTAAAATATTGAAAAGGGTGGGGGTCTGCAATGTCAGCGGCACATCCCTACCCATAAAATTACGAAGTGCCCCCCCCCGGGGGTATAACGAATCTCGTTTAAAGTCATCATTTCGCAAATTCTACGGTCGCTATAATGACCTTGTTTGCGATTACAAATTATCACTAAGTCATATATTGACTGATTTGTTTCAACACCTCTGTTAGACTGTCATTTTCGTACTAGATTTGACGATGGGTAACCCCGTTTACTATGTTTCGACTAAGGCTCACGGCGGTGTTGACGGTCAGCAAGAGGATGCTTAATCTCCATGGCACCTGATCCTGTTTTCGCTTCAAATTAGCAGGTTAGAAATTGTGATGTCTTGTGGTTAGCTATTGTGGTGTCTGTGTGAATATGTAGACTGTGGTGACTAGGTGTATTGTTGTCAGATAGAGATTGTGGTGGCTATACGTGTATTTAAACTCATGTTGATTTCAACATCTAAAAGCAATTTTTTCTATAAATTCGTCTTCGTCAAAATCGGTTTTGTTTACTATACTTAACATTCTGTAGCGGTTTACGTTCAAAACTAATTATCATATTTGAGGATAAAACATTTATAATAATTGTTATAAACTGAACTGTGAAGTCGGCTTCAAATTTCAAAAACATTAGTGTGTTTACAAAAAAAACCCAGTAGAGCAGAGATATAGATAGTTGAAATGTGGGTGGGTGTATGTATGTTTTGTTTACTTCCAATCGAAAATTTTTACATATACATGTATATTGACGACACTATAGCTCTAAAGAAGTACATGTTCCACACATTTAGACCTATGCTTAGCACTCGGCGCCTTACCAGTGATGTATGCCAACGCCAGTCATGACACTGGACTATCATTTTTAAGGTTATATCCGAGAAACCCGCAACTCTCACTAATAAATGTCGAGCGCTTGGCATTTACTAGTGAGAGTTGCGGGTTTCTCAGATATGTCGAGTGTAAAAATGGGACCGGTCGGGTGGGCTCAGTGGTAGAGCTCTCACCTCGTGATCGGGAGATCGTGCTTTCGAGGCCCGTGGTCGCACTCGGCCGCGTCAAACCTAACACGTTAAAATAGATAGTGATTGTTCCTTCACCAAGTGCTCGGCATTTAGAAGCGAGACTCACGGGTCTTTTGGATATGACCTTAAAACGGGGGTCCAGTGTCGCAGCATGTGTGGCACGATAAAAGAACCCTCATTGCTAAAAGCCATGAGTGCTAAGCATAGGTCTAAATCTTCACAGGCAGTGGTGACGTCTCAATATAAGTGAAATATTCTCAACGGGACGAAAAACAAACAAATAATCAATCAATCGAGCGTTTGGCGAAGGAGCAGCCACTGTCTACGTTTACGTTAAAGGACTCGAATTCGGTTATACCAAACCACTGGGCTAATGCGAAAGTTGTGTTTGTATGTGACGCTAGCAATGGATGTTGACATCATCTAGGACAACATATGAAATTGAAATAACAGTCGAACCTCGTTATCTCGAACTCGATGGGACCAAGAAATCCATGGATTCGATGTATCGAGGGTCAAATTATTCAGAAAATAGGTGGCTAGGACCTCCAAATCAGTACGACATAGCCATGACATTCGATAAATCAAAGTTCGAGATATCGAAGTTCAACCGTACATGCATTTATACTTTACCACTTGAAATGATAGTTATTTTCACATAAACGTGAATATGCGTATGAATCTTAAGAAATATAGTCCGATTGTTTTTACGACCAGGAATATTCCAGTAAAATGCAAATCTAAAAAATAATCTAAAAAATAAAGTTCATTTTTTAAAATATATGAGGGTATGAACAGCAAATGTTTCAGGCATGCGCACTCTTCGTGGGGCGCAAACGCGCTTCGCGAAGTATGCTGGCACAAAATGCCGGAAGTCATGCCTTCATGTATTTCGGAAAATAAAATTAAAAACGGAGGACCCGTGTATTGACAGGCGTTGGCGCAATAAAAAAAAACTCACTAATACGACCCTTAGCCTAAATTTGTTGTACTTCTCAACATCAGTGAAAAATACTCGAATGAGACGTAAGAGAATTTGAAAACAAATAAACAAAACTTCAGTTCTGCCTGAATACAACAGACGTGAACTTTTAACACAATGCAATTTAAATAAAAATTATGAATTGATAAACAATTCAAACATTTCAATAACCAAGTACAATCGGAGTTGATGTTCCATATTTAGTCGTGACATGTTTATATAACACTATAGTTGGTTGAGTATCGCCAGCATACCCAAGGTTGAGATTTACTCAAACACATCCAAATTTACTTTTTTTTTCATAACATTACGAAGTTTGAATCATTCAACAGTTATTCTGTCATTTTTACAAATGCACTTGAAATTTAGATATACTGGAAATGTATGTACTTTAGTCCCGCCACAATTTTTTATTGGAAATTTTGTAAGCTTGTTTGTTTTGCATTGTTCTTAAGATGATGTCATTACTGTTTGATAATCCTTAAACTGTTATTGAGAAAACAAGAATTGGTTGATGTTGTCCTTTACTGATTAAACCCTGGTAAGCTTGACTCTTTAGAACTATATGCAGCTTCATTTAACTCCTTTTAAAGTCTATAGTTGGTGCATAGCAGGGTGCTTTTTATTTCCTGACACGTTTTATATGCACATTTGCAAAAATGGTATGAAGCTGAAGACGTTTCATATATTGGTAAATTTGCAATGTCCCGACTATATTTTTCCAAAATCCAGCTATTAACTTTTAATTTCATAACAAGCTAAGATTGGTTTTGGGGGGGGGGTTCTTATAAACATAATTATATACAGTCGAACTTCATTATCTCGAACTCGGTGGAACCAAGAAAAAAGATCGAGGTATCCATGAATTCGAGATATCGAGGGTGAAAATGCTGGAAAAAATAGGTGACTGGGACCCCCATATCAATTTGACATAGCCATGGTATTTGAGACATCAGAGTTCGAGATACCGAAGTTCAACTGTATATATGGTGACAACGACTGTGAGACGGCACTCTGGTGGACACCCCGAGTGGACACCGGAAGGGGAAGGGGCACAGAAGAGACCGGAAACAGCCTGGAAATGAACAGTAGAGGCAGAAAGGAGTGCAGGATGGGGAAACTGGAAAGAGTCAAGATGGTAGCAAGAAACCAGAGTGTTTTGGAAAGAGTGTGTATGTGCTTTGTGCGCCCCCTAGCGTGCAGAGAAAGTAAGGGGATGACAGGCGAAAACATAAGGGAAAAAAATAGCCCCTAAGTTCAAAATCGCAAAGCGTCAAAAGAATCTTTCGGCTTTTTCTACAATCAATTCACCAACTCTTAAATTTTTACCATCCAATATTTTTTTATAAAAAGAGGGAGTCAACTTTCAACTTAATTTGTATCTTATTTTTAATGTGAGAATGGCTATATTGCAGATTTAAAAGAAAATTAGGGCTCCACCCCACCCACCCCTGTCCCCCTCTTCCTTCTTTTACGCGTCTTGATTGCATTTTAATTCTGTAATATCTCAACAGTTTATGCATTCTCCATTTAGCTGTATGATCCATAGACTAATGGAGATTCGTCAAGATTCATAATATTTTTTGGACTAATGTTTCTGTCAGCTTTTTGAAATGATGCGTGTTAATTCAATTATTTGCTACGGTGCGAAGTATTTGAATCTATTTCATACCCCCGACAGCAATGAGCATATGGACATGTTTAAACTAATTCGCCGGAAAGAAATGTGCTTTTATAAATGCTTGTCCCTCAACTATAACATTGGGAGCCCAGTCACTACCTACTTCAAAGCGACGATTTGAGAACAGAGCATTTTTGATCTCACATTCATAAAAGAAATAGATAAATTACAGTTTGGTATTCAATATAAAGCATTAAAAGCACAATATCCTTGTTCCATCTTTGCTCAGTTTTTGAATTAAACTTTATTTTAAAAGAGTGTTTAGCAATACTGAAATTCATAATCATTGATATTGAACAATATATACGGACAATATTTTTTAAGAAGTTATGATAAAGAATGCTTTTGAGGAACTGAGGGGTGTATACCTACCCCCAGCGATAAATTATCACGTGCGTATTGTTTAGTTAAATATATATAATTATATCTACCACACACATTGATATATCCAAATTAGAATTTAGCGATTATTTCGGGAGCACGATACGAATAACTGATGCATTAATATCTTACCAAACAGAGAAAAAAAAAAATTTAACTTTAAAATAGTATAAACTTTAAAACTTACAATTACAAGTGATAATGTTAAATCTACAGTAAAATAAATAATGATTCTATTCAAAATATAATTCAATTAACAAAATTGTATGTAGTATTAATTTTTTGAAAGGATTGTTGAAAGATAAATATAAACTTTGGTATTCACACTGGCGCACGTGACGAGTTTCCTTGTGCATTTCATACAAAACACTCTTTTCAAATATTTCTCTTCAATCCAATTTCTCCTCAGATTTGTTGCTATTTTAAAACGCCGTTATTATCATTAAAATGTTAGCAGTTGCTTCCAATATTTTAAAATAATTTTATGACGAAGTGTTGTTGAAATTTATAACAATTTTACCACAAATCAAATTTTTATTCGAAAATACAAATACATGTACTTATTTAAAGAATAAACATTCTTAGATAAAAGTTCATATTAGAATTGCAATATTTCTGGAATAGATGATCATAGAATTATTTCTAAAATCATTAGAATATACGGTGAGCATTCTTAGGAGATATGCACCTAAAAATGGATGAAATATTTAGAAATTTGCTTTGGACCAAGGAATCTATTTCATTAAATTTCACTAATTTTGTAGATATTTATAAGGCTTACAGATTTGACATTTTCGAAGTTTACCATTTCTTTTACATTTCCAAAATTTCCAAATAAGATGAGACATGGACATTTCAGAAGTTTAGGTTTAACTTTAAAAGAGCTCTTTGAACAGATGATTTCTAGTAGATTTATAAGATACAAATTCACACAAAGCATCTAAAACCATGGGTTTTGATGATCATGGAGAAGACTATACTTGTATTAGTCAAATAAATACACGTTAGTAGATTAAAACAACAACCAAACAAACAAAACAAAAAAACAACCAAAAAACAAAAAACAAAAAAAAAAAAACAAACAAAAAACCAATATTCACCAAACAGTAAAACATATTATTTTAAACATTTCCAATGTTTTTGCCTTTTACTAGTATGACTTTGTCATATTGCCCAGCCCCGTGTGGGTCCGAATTAGAATATAGATCGTCAGTACCCCTTGCGTGTCGTAAGAAGCGACTAAATGGGGCGGTCCTTCGGATGAGACCGCAAAAACCGAGTTCCCGTGTCACAGCAGGTGTGGCACGATAAAGATAAGGCTATACGAACCGAGCATAGGCCTAAATTTTGCAGCCCTTTACCGGCATTGGTGACGTCTCCATATGCAAGCGAGGCGTTAAACAATATACCATCATCATCGTCATATTGTCATTTTTTTTATATTTATTTATTAGGTGGAAATAAATACAGATATTACAAATTATAACTTATAATGTGGAAATTTTTGTATTTACACTTAAGAAAATCAACAATATCAAATGAAAAAGTCGAGGGTTTTACCATAGAAAATTCTGGTATCTAAATGTTTACTACAATATTTTTATGTTTATATTCTAGAAGAACCATCATTGGCTTGACTATTTAAAATACTTTATTGAAAATATCACCACATCATTCAGAATAAGTTGGGGTTTTTTACTCAATTGGATTATCATAGAGTAATTTTTGTATTCACACCCACCCACTAAATTCAAGATTTACAATATTAGATCTTTATAAATTGTAATTATTGGCATTTCCTCATGAGTGCGATACCGTTTTATGATTACAGACCTACTGAGTGTGATAAACCTAGTACCGAGAATAATGAAAGTATATATGTAATATAAATAATTTATTAAATGAATTTCGTCTTTCAAAAACCATGAGGGTATGCACCAAACTTCCACCAGAGGTCGTTCCGCACGCAAAAGGGTAGGATGGGTATGAACTGCAACTTTTCACGCCGGACTACTTTTCATAAGGTGCTACCTCTTTGAATATTTAGCTTTCTGTTTTATGTCAAACCTCGAATAAATTCAATTTTTTTTTCTTCATTTGTAGAACCAAAATACAATTGATAAATTTCACAAAATTATATTATGTACATATATACTGATATTTCAGTCTCCAGATTGTGTGTGTATGGATATATTTTTATCTAATAGACTTGTATTTATGGTGAATTTCCCTCTGATGTATGTGGCGAATGCAGTGCATGTGATGTGATATTCTGGAAGATTGGCTATGTTAGGTATTGGTAACTAGCTACTCAAAAAAGAAAGAAAGAAAAGTTAGCTATGAGTAACCAGTTACTTGAAGCTGAGAACGTTAGCTACTGCAGTAGCACGTCTAAATAATGTACCTTTTGTCAGCTAGCAAAATAAAGTTAATCATGTTGAAAATTGTGATTTTGACACTTATTTTGATGTATTACATAAGTAAGTTTAACGTAATTCTTGAATAAAAATGGTAATTAATTTGATTTCAGCAATTACAAGATACAAATTCAGCTATTTAATGGACAATTAATTCACTCGATTTTTCTGTCACGGAATGGAGTTCTTCAAATCGGTTAATCTTCCTTGATTTAACCATAAAATCAAATCAAAGCGAACACTTGACAATAGTTTGCATGCGTTAATGTAATTGCATTTTTGATGAGAGCAATAATGGTGGATACCCCTCAGATCGCAGCTGTTCTAATTCTCTTGCATGGGTCCACAGGATTTTTTTTTCTAATCCCGCGTAACTGGAAAGTGTTCATCTGACCACATGTCCATCATCATGACCATAATCTAAAAGCCTGTCTCATTAAAAATGAAGAATTTTTAAATTATAAAGTGTAGCGAGTGAATTTTGATATTAAATAAACTAACGCTCAATTATTCATACACCTGCTTGTACACAGTGTATCCGTTCCTGGGTGTTTTATTTCGTAATCAATTGAATTTGACAACTTAAGACGTTCTGCGATCAAATTAACATATCTTGGCTTGGTCCAATCCTCCAGAAAAGTCTTCAACCATACAGAGGAATGTAAAGAGTTTGGAATTTAATACAGGATGAGTCACGATATTAATTATGATACCTTTATTCACAAAGCACCTGTATCAAAGTAAAACAAGTGTACATCTCAAATGACGGGNACCTTTATTCACAAAGCACCTGTATCAAAGTGAAACAAGTGTATATCAAATGACGGACTAATATATAAGTAAACTTTTCACACTTACACTAAACAACCTATCAACTTACACATGCATGTTGTCCCAACTCATCGAACATTAATTAATTTCTATGTCGTGGGATTTACGAAGTAAAATAGCAGTGAATGATTTTATCTTATATATGTCGAACCAGGTAAATTCTAATTTTAATGTCGACCCGGATAAGTTTTGAATGCAATCATGACAAGCGAGTAGGCCCTTCGATGCTTTATGTTGGCACTACTGCTTGTTATGTATTGTATACAAGGCCAAGTGGTGATAAGGGGATATGAGTTCGAACTTATCTTATATCAATTGTTGGTGATATGAAACAATGAAAGTAGATCGTATAAGATTTGAATCTTGCAAAACTATACAGCACAATCAAGATGCATGTGCATTTAAAAAACAAAAAAAGAGCAAACCTTACAAATAAAGATTAATTAAAACTTATAAATAAAGAAATTTTTTTTAACAAATTACATTTATAAATTTTAAGAAAAACTTAATAAGATTTCAGTAAATGTACTGTTCCCTTAAGAGTGAAACAAGATTCTTAAACATTCTTTATAAGACATGTTCTAAAGTAGAGCAGCTTCCCCAAATTCCTTCATAAAGTCAAGCAGGTCACGCGCGATTATCAGTTTTTGATGCGAAGAGGAAATATTTAGGAAGGGTAACATATATACCGAACCCGTAAACATTAGAGCATATAACGCTTATTTTTCTGATATCAATAAAGAGACATTCACTCTGACAGCGGGGCATTGTTCGGCGATAACAGATTACAGATCTATGATTTCATTCACTTTACGCTGGTTTGGTTCTCATAAAGAATATTAACTTGGTGGCCCGCTCTTGCACGCGTGTGATGTGGTGTTGGCTTATAGTCCCTTCCGGCAACACATTGACAGTATGTCAGCATTCAATATGTAGATCTTTAGATAAATAGTATACAGTTTGAAATAAATAAATAGGTACAAATTACGCCCCTCATCAACTGTAACTGGACCCTTGATGATATGCATATTAATTATTTTAACTGCTTTAAATTACGTAA
>CAJDSM010000332.1:0-18498 GCA_903981925.1 Ostrea lurida
AATATTTTACCAGGATCCTGCTCCACTAATATAGATCCTTCCTTAATTGTCTAGAATAGGCCTTAGTTTTGCAATGAATTCCTTAATCGCAACTCTCAAAGAAATTTAGAAAGTCCAATATCCACTTCAATGGCATTGTGTAGTACATGGTTTATCAGAGACTCTATTGTAAAGAATGTTTGATTTAAAAAAAAAATCAAGCGTCAAGAGTTCATTTGTGACCATTTTGATGTAATTCAAGGTGTTTTAAACGTTGGATCAGTTAAAAACTTAGACATCCCCCACCGTCATGGCTCCTCCTGCAAAACTTCGCGGAAATGGGTGATTTTAGATTTTTCATTTTTTTTTTTATACATGCGACGTCTATCAATGTTTCGGAACTCAGATCATAGGGTTTATCGGAAAAGCGATGATCTTCAAATTTCAAGGTTCATTTCCGCGTGTTTTATTTTTCGAGCGCAATCAACATTATTCAACAAATTTAACTAAGGTGGCAATATGAAGGAGCATTTTTATGACAAGTTTTGTTCCCAAGGAGTATGGCAATTGAAATTAGAAATACCGAATGCCCCCGGTTTCTTCTCAGCCCTCAGATACCGCAAATCAAATTCAAACTAAAGATATTTAAACACACTGTCCACATCAGTTTCTGTAAGAAGCTGGAACCCCCCCCCCCCCCCGTACAATTTTCGCCCCTCTTTACAATTTCTCCCCTGTCCTTTCTAACCCCTACAGAGTTTTGACTATGTACATACCTGTATATAGGCTATTACTTATTTGCCCAACTCTTGTTTTTTTTATATGTTTGGGACTCACGAGATTGATCACTGTTCGTTATCTTTGCCTTTGCTTGTAATCCATTTCTTTTTAAATCTATTCCACTTAACGTCTGCGACTTTTTAATTTGTTTCACTATGTCTAGACTTAACCACGTAAACAAAAAATAAGTGAAGATATGAAATAGTGACCGTTCTCATTACAAATCCTATGATAATACAAAAAGTAACACTAGGACAAACACGGACATTTAGACCCACCAAAGTTAATCAGGTTGCAACCTTATGAATTTACTAAAATGTTGTTTATCTATCCCGTAGGAAAGCATTGATGCCTTATTTATTGATACGCGGGATATGAATGGCCATGGGTGGGTCATGCATATCGATTCATTGTAAGGGCATGCCCTAGATACATTACAATGTGTTTGAACGCGAACCAAATACATATTAAGCTATTTGAAAAGCGTTGCATTCCTGATGAAATCTTAGAAATAAATTGTCTAATTGAAATCGAGGTGTAGCTTGCCCGTAAGAAATTCAACGTACGGTACAATATATTATTTTTAACAATTATAAGTTAAAATCTGTAAAGGAGTGCAACATAATTCATAAACTACAGAGGTTTTTAAAAACATTCATCAATCGAAGTATTTCAATCCCATTATGTCCTTGCAATATTGAAATGTATTGATAACCACAATACCGGTGGTCAGTTTGCAAAAACCACGTGATGCCGAATCACGTGATCAATCTAAATATGAAATATAATCGTCCTGGATATGTATTTTTAGTCCATCATATTTTTATCAATTATCAATAAAGTTCCAAAATGATTTATCCATTCTAATAAATGCTGTTTTTCGATCGCACATTTTCATCGAATTTTCCATTGGCCACCTTAACTGTGCTGCGCTGTAAATGTACAGAAGTAGAATGTTGAAGGTTTAAGGATGGAAATAACTGGAAAACATATCTGATGATGCTCTATGTGGCATTCAAAGTATATAAAAATATTGGTAGATGTTTTATGACCTTTCTAGATATTATAATTGTTTATTATTGTCTACTTGTGCTATTACTATAGTAATGTTAAAATTACGGTACAAAGTGTGCAGGAAAATCACATCATTTGTGGTGTTCTTTTATTATAAAGAATTCACATAGTTGATGTAAACAAAATGTCTTCTAAGTGTGTAAAGAATCTATATGGTAGCATTGTACAAACATGAGGCTAAAAAGCAGAATTCAGGTACCTTTTTAAAAACACTTATATTTCACAATAAGCTGCCACTTGTGCATGCACCAATTGGCGAAGAAAAAAATTTGGGAAACGTAATCATGGTCCCAAAACACACACATAAAGTTGAGTGTGCGGCAACATGGACCTCCGACAAAAGCGAAGGCAGGATCAGGTGCATGGAGGAGTACGCATCCTCTGCTGAACGGTCACACCCATCGTGAGCCCTTAGTCGAACAAGGTTAACGGGATTAACCGTTTTGTCAAATCTCGTACGAAAATGACAGTTTAAAAAAAAGGTAGAAACAAATCGGTCAGCATATGACATAGTGATAATTTGTAATCGCAAACAGGATCATTATAGCGACCGTATTTCATGTTTCGGACTTCCAACATTTCGGTTTGAGCATCACTGAAGAGATATAATTTGTCGAATGCGCATCTGGTGCATCAAATTGTCCGTATATGATTTATATTAGAACCCCTGGGTCGAGGCCTTTACTGGTGGACTGTTAGTCCCGAGCGTCTCTAAACCCAGTTGCTATGTACTATGTTACTAGCTTGAAATACGGATATGTATTTAATTGCATTGGTAAAATTAGAAATTCATATCAAAATTAAGGATTATCTCCCTCAGGCATAGCTCTCATCCTTCGAAGTATTTGGCTCCAGTCTTTGGCACATACATTGTTCACTTTTATAAAGTTTTACTTTCATGTTTCGGACTTCCAACATTTCGGTTTGAGCATCACTGAAGAGACATAATTTGTCGAAATGCGCATCTGGTGCATCAAATTGGTACCGTATTAGATATTTATCTCTTTCTTTTCTCAACAGGCAATTTCAAAATTTAGATATTTGACTCTTTTTTCAAGTTTGCTTTGCATTGAGTATGGGGCCAAAACATGACTATTACAAACAGCACTTGTTCTCTGCATTTATTATTTTTTAATCAATGAACAGCGCACAATACACTTCTCTTTCAAACACGCCCTTCTTTATTAATAAATTCTCAATGCACCAACGTGGGAACACATTTTGCAGTTTATATTTCTGTTACTGTGACCAACATGAAAATTTGGCTTTCTTCATTCATATTATTTTGTTTGTATTCCAAGCCGCTTCAATGTCATACCCAAGAGGGAAGTTTATTGAATAAAGAGTTCATAGGATCCTTATCGGAAAGTCTTGAAATACTATTTACGACTGAAGGACCCTCGCTTACTTCAGCAGTATATTCTTGTTCAAGCCAATGCATAGGCGATCGACGATGCATCGGGATGGAGTTTGTAAATTCGGGAAAGTCTCTATCAGTGCAGGGCTTGCTGTAGCTGGAAGAAGCTGGGGAAAGAAAGGCTAACACGAGTGATGAATCCTGCAGTTATTTCCAGTTGGTAAATATGTCGTTCTGATTTCTCACCTTGTTTTAATAAGCATCATACAGTATCGATATATAAATGAGTGAGGTACTCTTAAATGGCATGGACACGTTCTGAACTAAATTTTCTGTCTTCATTTTTAAAATTTATAATGCCTAACTAAGTTCTTCTTAACTGTCAGCAAAAATTTGAATGTCATTTGTTGAGTTACAAGTGAGATATTAAACACTCAGGATTCTTTCTTACATGTTTTTGTTGACATATATTGAATTTGCTGGCAAACGTTCTTTTTAAAGCAGTTTTTCTTTGCAATCTACAAGTCCATTCTGAACACAATTAAACAGTTTCTAGTGTTCCTCACCTAGCATTTTGTTTTAAACATGGCATTTTCTGCGAAGCAATCTTTATGTAAACGAAAGCAAGGCACGAACCTTGTTTACAAAACAAAGAATTGTAAGCACTGTATCTTACTTGTAACTCAACAGCTGAGATTAAAATTTTTGCTGACCACTAGAAATAACTAGGTTAAGCATTTTAAACATTAAAAATGCAAAAATAAAATTTAAATCAAATCTTGTCCATATACCTTTAATATGAATAATTACGACAATGTACAAGTAATACTTAAAGAGAATCTGATGTAAAGAGGTACTCTGACATTTGTGTTGAAACATAAATTCATTTTAACTTCACAAAATCATATTCTTTAAATCACATCAAAATAAAATGAAATGATAATTGTAACGGTTCCTTTTTTCACGCAGGGGAATAACGGGAACACAGGATATAAAAATGGTGAGTGATTTTTTTTATACGTGTTTAAAAATGTGTTTTACGGCCTTCGATAATGCGGACACCCTAAAACTACATCACCTGCAGCTATAATGGTTTATATTAGTTCAATGTAAAGTATTCAGAGACATAATAGTGGGAATTCATTATCGTTGCAATGTTGGTTTCCTCCGGGTGCTCGTCCCGTGGAGATCCGGGTTAGAATAGGTCCTCAGTACACCTTGATTGTCGTAAGAGGCGACTAAATGGGGCGATTCTTCGAATGAAACTGCAAAAACCGAGGCTCTTTGTTACAGCTGTTGTGTTTTCTAGAATTTTGGTCCCGTGAGGATCCAGGTTAAAACAGGTCCTCGGTAGTCCTTGGTTGTCGTAAGGGGAGACTAATTGGTTTATTGAATAAATAAACAATATACGATCCAATTTTAGAAGGAGGGAGCTTACCAACCAAATAAATATTTTCTTGATTCATTTAATTAAACAAATAAGTTTGAAACAGTTTATATATGAAATGCATTTTTCTTGAGTAAATTATTATTTACAATACTTGTGGACAAATGCCATATTGGTCATTGTTATACATTATGAACCTAATTAAGAAAATACAAGATTTATTATTCCATTATATAAAGAAGCTAGGTTTACTAATGAAATATCTCCAATCCGTTTTATAATTAAAAATGTTGTACAGCCATTTTCTAGTTTGATTGCATTTCTGCTTCATACAGCTAAAAGATATGTGAAGTATGGACTATTTTGTAAAAGATTCAAGTTTACCAATAAATGCCAAAATTCCTCCATTTTCAATGTTTTATGTTTAGCAATCTTGTGAATGCAGTGTGAATGTTTATTGTTTAATATACCAAACCAATTGTATGTGTCTGTCTTACACAAATCTAATCAACAGTTTGGTTTTACTGGCATTTATATAATCAGGTTATGTGTACATTTGCCAAACGACAATTATAATAGTAACTTTACAAAGAAAATGTTGTTACTTGCTTTATCAGCTGGAACTAGCACAAAACATCCATGTAGTCTTTGTAACCCATTTACCACTTCCGGCTTCTTAAAGGCGGAAGGATAGATAGTACGCATTTTCCCCACTAAATGGTTAATATGGGATTTTAATAACTTCTGAAAATTTTTGATCCATTCAGACAATGTGTCAAGCTCCTCTCCCTCAGATTTTGTCCTACGTCTGGCGTATTCGTCCACAGAATCCGTGATAGTAAAGAAATTATATCGCCATTTAAATGAGAGTTGATCTCGGAATTTAAGACCTTGTAAAATAAGGGATTTAAGATCCTCATTTTGTACTATATTTATATCCCCAGTAATGATATGACCAGCGGGACTATAATTAAATGAGGAAGATGAACATGCACATTTATGAGGATTTCGTTGTAATTGTTCAATATCTAGGCACTGCAATGTCTGTTTGTAATTAAATAACTTGGATGCAATGGTGGAAACATAGCTACATGAAATACAAGGTGTGGACTTCATCTTAAAATAAGGCGGAATGCAGGACTGTACCTTTTTATGGTTGAGATGTTATTGATGTTGACAGCATCAATTCCTTTATTGTCAAATTTCAGATGTAAAAATCGGCGAGGTTTCTTGTGATCACTCTCATCACTAGTACGTGGTGGAACAAAAAGTATCGGATTTTCTAACATTCAACGAGATTTACACAGCATGTCGTTCATTTTCGGACATACTGGGTGTTTACATTTAGACTTTCATAAACATAGATATGATATGTGCAGTATTTGAAAATGACACGTCTTTTCGATCTCAATCAATTTCTTTACAATCATATACATTCATTGTTTTAAAATATTGAAGAATTTAAGAACATCAGTGTCACTTCTATCAAAACTTTTAATCAATATCAATTTATTGAGTATTTTGTCACGTTTGGTCACGCGGCGCAAGGATACGTACTGTTGGTGATACGAAAAAATTATCACATGAGTGTTATCAATTGGATAAAGGGTAAATATGTTATAAAGAAATTCATCATTAATAAAATATAATAAGTAGAAATAGTTTTTAAATCAAAGATATGCACAAAATATTTGTATACATGTATTTATTAAATACATAGAGAATATCACATGTTCTCTTATGATTTATATTATGACCCCTGGGTTGAGGCCTCTGCTGGTGGACTGTTAGTCCCCGAGGGTCTCTAAAGCCCAGTTGCTATGTACTATGTTACTAGCTTGAAATACGGATATGTATTTAATTGCAATAGTAAAATTAGAAAATCGTATCAAAATTAAGGATTATCTCCCTCAGGCATAGCTCTGATCCTTCGAAGTATTTGACTACAGTCTTTGGCACTACATTGATCATTTTTATGAAGTTTTCAATTCATGTTTCGGATTTCCAACATTTCGGTTTGAGCATCACTGAAGAGACATCATTTATCGAAATGCGCATCTGGTGCAACAAAATTGGTACCGTATATGATTTGTATGTTAAAATCCATATCGCACGGCATAGCATCCCTAGTTGCCCCATATCAGCCCAAGGGATGGAGCCTTAGAGTTGATATGATGCCCGAGGCCTGATATGCCATGCAATATGGATTTTAGCATATAATATTATATTTATCAAATACTGTCGTGCTTGAAAAAGCCGTGAAAAATCAAGACATTTTCTATGTTGCAATTATACAGGTATTTTTGTCGTGGCGTAATTTTACAATGTGACATCATGCACGGCGTGCTGATATTGATATGGATTTTTACATAGCGTGCCGATATCGGTGATAGTGACGTCACTCATATCGTGACATGCATATTCTGCATAATAACTACCAAGTATGATAATTACCGCTTTTAGAATGCATATTTATTTAATGTTAGAAAGTAAATAAGTTCCTCCTGTCATGCGCCTTGCAGCGTCTCCTCTAAATTACATAATATCAACCTTCCTACTTCTTGTGGAATGGTTCAATATATCAAAGCGAGGCCAACTACTAACCAAATTTGATGTTGAAGGGTTATAAAGAATCTTGTTTAAAATCTTCATTTCGCAAATTCTACGGTCGCTATAATGACCTTGTTTGCGATTACAAATTATCACTAAGTCATATGTTGACTGATTTGTTTCATACCCTTTGTTAGACTTTCATTTTCGAACTAGACTTCACGACGGGTAGCCCCGTTTACTTTGTTTCGACTACGGACTCACGGCGGGTGTGACCGGTCGGCAGAGGATGCTTACTCCTCCATGGCACCTGAACCTGCCTTCGCTTTTGTTGGCAGTCCGTGTTGCCCTACACTCGATTTTGTATGTATCTTTTCTGGAACTATGATTACGTTGAACACATTGTTTACTTCGCCATTTTATATTCACAATGTACACACGATTGTTCAATTAAGAAAATTACATGTACATAATGTTATCTATATTTACCTTGGTTGATGGTAATACTTTTTTGTGTTATTTAATATTTATTGTAAATAATAATAATAATAATGATAATAAAAAAGAAACCAAAGAAAGTGTCTAAATAATGCTGGTTATCACATCATGGATTATTCCATTTCCTGAAAGCGCGAAAATTACTTCATGGCACGAAATTAACCTGTTTTACCTACATCTTTAGACTTGTATCAGAGACGTCATGCATTATTTATAGATTGTTTGCAATTATATTTGCAATATTGTTCACTACAAACACCCGCTTGTCTTGTTGTCTATGCTAATAAAAATACAATAGATTGAATTTTTTTTTTCATGTAAGGCATTAAGAGTTTGAATAATGTTGCCGTTAATGGTGCCTATTGTTTGCACAGTTTCGGAGCTAGCGAATAAAAAACTAAGTATACTGACGCCAGGCTATACATTTATATTGCATGATAAACACTTTTTGGTAAACAATTGGCGACAGACAATGAAGAACGTTTTAACATTTTCAATAAGCAAATATAGCTGACAACATAAAATAAGTACCTAAATGATTCTATTATTATAGTATACCAATTTTAGCAATAATGTTAGTTTTGAAAGCAAAGGAAGTGGATGCGATTTTTTTGTTGGTTATAGAAGTTAAATCTCACCAAACACGTCTTGTTCTCTCTTTGTAAAGTAGGACGTTTATTTGTTTTATTTCATACTTTTGTGGTAGGTAATGGAAGTAAAATCATAGGGAGGGCAAATAAAGTTTGGTCATGCAATTTAGAGAAATCTATGTGTCAGCCCCTGAATGATAATAGTTTCCTATACGTACTAAAATCCCTTCCCTGATTTTATAAAGATGCACAGAGAACTATTCTAAAAGCCTATAGATTTTGATCATTTTTAATTATCGGCGGCAGAATTGGCTGATCTATCTGTGGTTGTGTTAGAAATCTTTAGCGAATAGGGAAAGGGAAAATCCCGGAGGAAGTATTTGTGTGAGCGTTTTGATGAAGTGATTCTTTGTCAAAAATATGTGTAAAAGTTCTGAATAAAAGGTTTTAGAAACATGAATTAGTGAAAGTATTAATAACTGTAATCAATACGTTTCATTCTTCTTCAATAGTTAGGGAATATTATGAATTTACGATTTTGTACGAAACTTTTACAACAGGTACTCCCCAAATGGCATATAAAGAAGCAATTCGTAATGGAATTTCCAGGTTATAATTCGATAAAAGAATAGATAAAACAAGTTCTTTGGTTTGAATATGCTATGGCTATAAATAATTTGACGTATGTATATTTTGATTGATGCTTTGAGTAAAATCTCAAATTGCAAATCAGATTTGCATTTAGTATAGCCAGTCCAGCAAATGATATCGCCGTCATCGTGTTACACAGTTACAAGGTGTGCCTTTCATTCTGTTTACATGAACCACATCAATTTCTGCACTTCTGCATATCATCGTGATGGCACTTTAACATTTTAGAATCAAGTTAGCTCTTCCACTGCAATTTGCCTTATGCATGGACAGAACTAGGATAAACTAATGTGGAAGGGTGTGGAAATAATTTAGGGGACAATTGTAAGTTAGTCGTTTTTGTGTTTCTTGGAAATAGCTCATATTAAGAATACATGTACTTAACATTTTAGCGGCCGATTTGATGCTTTGCATCAAAGTTGTCTTGCACTTAGATATTGACTGATTTGTTTCATACCCTTTGCTAGATTGTTATTTTCCTACTAGATATGACGACAGGTATAGTCCATGAGCCAGATAGGTTGTTAGGGGGGGATTGCCCCTAACACCATCTTGTTGCACAATTCAAGGGTAGACCAATTTGATATGATACACATCGCAATGTTGTAGTGTTATGTATTTTTATGCAAGTTAGTTGTTTTTTCTGGTTGTGTCCTCTCGGAGCAAAGGATTTAGGACATCGTTTGCCTATTCCTTGCTTTAATGTGCGAAGAATATATTGAGCACCAAGCAATGTTCCAGGGTATATTTTGGGATGACCCTTAGAGTTTAAAACAGAACTTGGTTTTTGAATTTGCATAAATCATTGGGAAGTAAGATACATTGTACATATTTTATTAGAAACCACTGTGATCGCCCACACAAGTACTCTGAAGTAGATATTAAGAGCATGTGTCCTTTTCTAATTGATGATATTTTACGCAGTCTTTGGAGACCATGCCTTCCAACAATCCGTTGGTATTCCTATGGGCACTAATTTTATTGTGCCCCATTATTGGCAGGCTTATTTTCATACGAAGCAGAATTTGTTTTTTAAGAAACTGTTACGGGATAAAAACAAAAACCTTGGCGTGTTCTACAACATTACATATATATATATATAGATGATATTTTATCAATTAACAATCATAATAATCATAATTTTCATGATTATGTCCATTTGATATATCCTGAAGAACTTGAAATAAATAACACCACAGAATCTGACATACCTGCTTTCTATTTGGATATTTCGCGCAATATTGACTTTAATGGCAGACTGACAACTAAATTATATGAAAAGCATGATGACTTTAACTTTGCAATTGTCAACTTTCCTTTTCTTTGTAGTAATTTACCACTATCACCTGCTTATGGTGTGTATATATCCTAGTTAATTCGATATACGAGAGAATGCTATGCGTATGGGGATGTTTCAAAGTGAGGCCAACTACTAACAGAAAAGTTAATGTTGCAATGTTATAACAAATCTCGTTTAAAGTCACCATTTCACAAATTCTATGGTCGCTATAATGACCATGTTTGCGATTACAAATTATC
Organism: Ostrea lurida; assembly: GCA_903981925.1. Lineage (NCBI taxonomy): Eukaryota > Metazoa > Mollusca > Bivalvia > Ostreida > Ostreidae > Ostrea > Ostrea lurida. Next base: position 10,406 of record CAJDSM010000332.1, read on the forward strand.
ACTAAGTCATATGTTGACTGATTTGTTTTATACCCTTTGTTAGACTGTCATTTTCGTACTAGATTTGACTACGGGTAATCCCGTATGCTTTATTTCAACTGAGTACTCACGGCGGGTGTGACCGGTCAGCAGAGTATGCTTGTTTCCTCCATTGCATCTGGTCCTGCCTTCGCTTTTGTCTGTGTTGTCCTACATTTGTCTTTAAGGGATCATGATTACGTTTACTACAATATTAACATCGCCAATTCATATGTTAATGTGTAAAGTGGAATGGCTTACTTTTTTTGTCCAGGCAAGTAGCACATTTTGGGGGGAAGGGGACTTTTGGGTTCTATATTTTGAAGTGATGAGGTGAAGAACAAGTATATTTCACAATAGTATAAAATTATTGTCCAAAAAAGAAAATCTCGCCTAAGCTTGAAAATCATAAATCGGGGTGTTGATCGTTCTTTCATTTCATCATAGATTCTTGCCGTTCAATACTACTGTAATAATTAAAAGTTTACATGTGGGGGCCGGTGGTGTCACGTTATATGTATTCCTTTTTAGGTAAAATTTTAAACAAAATTAACATCGCCATGTTATCAACAAATTGTGGGAAGGAGTGAGATAGCTCATTCTGTATACCTGGCTTGATTTTGTGTGCTAAATTAAACATTTGTTTCGCATTACTAAACACGCCCAGCATGTATACAAAGAATTGAAACTCATAACTATAAAGTGAGTGGTATTACCTTTAGATGCGGTAGTATGTTCTGCTGCACAGAACATTTTCCCCAAAATTAAATCCGCCGCCTTCACATTTGCATTATGATGTCACAACGTTGACCCTAACGTTACATACACCATCTTGCTCCGGCTAAGATATATTGCCTACTCCTTTCTGTTTTCGACTGTAAAATGAAGAATAAAAATGCGTTTCGGAAACTCACAGAATTTAAGAAGGTCCAAATCTGTCACAAAATGGAAAGGTGAAGATAACAATCAGTGATCAAGTCTCAGCTCCCACGTGAGTGGGGAAACAAGGACTCCTTGACACACCAGACGTGGGATCAGGTGCCTATGAGGAGTAAGCACCCTCTGTCGATCGGTCACACCCGAGTCCTATATTTCGATCAAGTAAACGGAGTAATCCGCTGTCAAAATCAGTGTATAAAAAACGGTTTAGTAAGAATTTGTAAAATGCTGACTTTAAACGAGCCTTTAAAACTCATGTAACATCATCAGTAGCCTGTCTCCATTTGAAAAATTATCATACGCAGAACAATCTCTTGCGTATCGAATCAGTTAATTAATAATTAACATAAATACGATATGCACGCGATAATGGAATATTACTTCATAATATAAATAAATACGGTACCCATTTTGATACACCAGATGCGCATTTCGACAAATTATGTCTCTTCAGTGATGCTCAAACCGAAATGTTGAAAATCCAAAACATGAAAGTAAAACTGTATAAAAGTGAACAATGTAGTGCCAAAGACTAGAACCAAATACTTTGAAGGATCAGAGCTATGCTGAGGGAGATAATCCTTAATTTTGATATGAATTTCTAATTTAACTATTGTAATTAAATACATATCCGTATTTCAAGCTAGTAACATAGTACAAAGCAACTGGCTTTAGAGACCCTCAGGGACTAACAGTCCACCAGCAGAGGCCTCAATGCAGGGGTCATAATATAAATAATATACCGGTACCAATTTTGATGCACCAGATGCGCATTCGACAATTATGTCTCTTCAGTGATGCTCAAACCGAAATGTTGAAAATCCGAAACATGGAAGTAAAACTTTATAAAAGTGAACAATGTAGTGCCAAAGACTGGAGCCAAATACTTTGAAGGATCAGAGCTATGCCTGAGGGAGATAATCCTTAATTTTGATATGGATTTCTAATTTTACTATTGCAATTAAATACATATCCGTATTTCAAGCTAGTAAAATAGTACATAGCAACTGGGCTGTACAGACCCTAGGGACTAACAGTCACCAGCAGAGGCCTCGACCCATAATGTGATTAGTAATCTAAACGTACGTTTACTTTGTTAAACATCATTACGATTCTGAAGGAGCTGGGTTCGACACCCTGTTATGCCAAGCATTTATCTGTCCTTCTTTGCTACAGTTACATAAGACTCTTGATCATTTGTTTTTTACTTGCAAAATCCAGGAACTTTCAAAATATGCTAACCCAATAACAGACTTGGTAAAATATTTTTTGCAGAAACAAGATAAAATGCATGTAAATTGCACGTGAAATATATGTATCACGAAAATATATATATTTTTTAATATGTCGTGTCTGTCCTTAATTTGACATACACGTATAAATGGACAATATGTTAACTATCACAAATATTCACTTTCACTCATTTGCTCGAAATATTGGTAAATAAAAGATAACAGAAGTTGATTTTATATGCATAACAATTTATATATACTTTTAATCTAGCGGACAGAAATCAATCTCGTCTTCGCCTTTAGTCATACGGGTGTAAAAATCCGGATACAATAAAAATCGGTTGAAAGGAAAATCTGATCGGCAGCAATAATTGCGGAATAAGAAATAATATAAAAGGAAAAATATACTTCAAGAAAACCAACTTTAGTGACAACAAAAATTCAGCTCTGTTTGCTTTATACTTACAAACTGACACTATTCGATAAGGCCATGATACAAACATGATTTTGCTCCCAGTTTGAAAAATGGGGACACACGTACCCCCGCTGTTCCTTTCTCCTAAGCCTTTGATATATATCAGAGCGAGGTAATGGCCCATGTCGTCAAACTCAACATTAACATGCTTTCTCCAGTTCTAATCTTAACACTATTCTCCATTTTACTGTGTTGATTATTAGCTTGAGATACAATTAAATCATTAATTTTCATGGGTTTAAAATCTTGTGGTATTAACTCTAATAATGAATTCGTTAACATTTTAATTTTCGTCGATTTTTATATGATTTATACATGTATACTGTGGAATAATATTAATTCGTGGGGACCAATGTTTGTGGATAACCAAAATTTTGCTGGTTCGTGGGACGTAATTTCGTGGGTAATTGATATATAATGCAAATGGCATAATATTCTATAAAGACTAAAAGGAAAATAAAACATGTTCTGGAACGTAAATTCGTGGGTAAGAGTAACCACGAAATCACGAATATTGATCCCCACGAACAGTTATGATTCCACAGTATATCCATGTAAAATTCGTCTGTTATTTTCGTTGTTTCTATATTTATCCACGAAAATAACGAAATTAATTCTCCAACAAAATTTCATGATTTGACAGTATTCCTAATGAGCATGCATTTTAAATCTTTTGATTAACTATTTTATAGTTGCACTCGCAAAACCTACATCCATGAGTTCTCTGTACAATAACAAACATGGATCGCTGTGTGCAGTGGACGGTGTTCTCGTGTGTCCTACTGGTCCAAATTACCTCGTCCACTCAAAATGGGAGCAGTATCCTTGGCTTCGGATAGATCTTCAACAGATGTATGATATTCAAAGTGTATTGATCTACGCTAGACAAGAATGTTGTGGTATGTTGCAAGTCATGCTGCAATGAAATGCATGTCGCGTTTTCAATGCCTGAATTGTTCGTTTGGGTGATTTTAGGCAATGGATATTTTTTCATATTCTGATTGTTTCAAATGTGTCTTTCTTTTTCTATTCATTTATCTTCTTAAAAATGTCTCGTATTTCTTTATTTTAAATATGTAATTTCTCCATCATTCTCTCTTGAAACAATGCTCGTAATGAGGGTAATACTTAATATACATTGTAGATGAGAGATTAAGGAATGCCATGATAACGGTTTCTGATGACGTCAAAAACCACACTTGTGGTTTCTATCCAGGACCTACCAAAAATGGTGACCGCATTCTCGTTATGTGTGAATCACACGTCAGGGGGCGCTTTGTGACTATCACATTGCTGTCGGAACCTGGAGACACTTCTGTTATTCAAGTCTGCGAGGTTCAAGTCCAAGGGAAGCAACTCTTACTGTAGTGTCATTATCCTGTGATATTTAAATAAACACTAGCATTCTTGTCGACATTAAGATATCATGTGCATGTATACATGGAGCAATACAATAAATATTGAACTAGAATCTAAACAGCTATACCTTTATATACAAAAGCGACCAAATTATACGAGAACAGTCGGAGATGTAAATACAACTACAAGTCGCTCTCGGCTGATGACCATTATTATTTAGAGAACTGATTAATTACAACTCAATATTCGTCAATATCTCTGCACGGAGTTTTACAAGTTCATAAGGACGAGTACTTAACAGGGGAGAAAAAATTCTACATTTCATTCACGGTCACTATAACGACCTTGTTTGTGATTGCAGATTGTCACTGGGTCATATGTTGACTGATTTGTTTCATGCCCTTTGTTGGACTGTCATTTTCGTACTAGATTTGACGACGGATGATCTCATTGCTTGTTTCGACTACGGGCTCACGGCCGGTGTGACCGGTCACTAGAGGATGCTTACTCCTCCATGGTACATGATCCTGCCTTCGCTTTTGTCGAAGGTCCGTGTTGCCCTACACTCGATTTTGTATATGTTTTTTGAACTATGATACGTTTAATACTTTGTTACTTCGCCATTTTATATTTACCAATTGGAAATAACTGCAGGATTCATCACTCGTGATAGACTTTTCTTTTCCGAGCTTCTTCCACTACAAACAAGCTCTCGCTGATAGAGACTTCCCGAATTTTACAAACCTCCATCCCGATGCATTGTCGATCGCCTATACATTGGTTGAACAAAGAAACTACTGCTGAAATAAGCGAGGGTCCTTCAGCCGTAAACAGTGTATCAAGACTTTCGATAAAAGATCCTATGAACTCTTTATTGAAAAAACTACCTTCTTGAGTATAAAAATGAAACGGCTTGGAATACAAACAAAATGATATAAACGAAGAAAGCCTAATTTTCGTCTTGGTCACAGTCACAGAAATATAAACTGCAAAATGTTATCCCACCTTGGTGTATTCAGTTTTTATTGATAAAGAAGGGCGTGCTTGAGAAAGAAGTGTATTGTGCGTTGTTCATTGATTAAAAATAATAAAGGCAGAGAACAAATGCTGTTTGTAATAGCCATATGTTTTACGGTATATTTTGCCTCGTACTCAGCGCAAATCAAAATTGAAAAGAAGAGTCAGATATCGGAGGTCCGTGTTGCCCTACACTTGAATTTGTATCTGTTTTTCTGGAATATGATTATGTTTAACACCATGTTAACTTCGCTTATTTATATCTCAATTGTTTAAATGAGATGTTGAAAAAAGTAATGATCTATAATATAAGTTGACTCAACAATCTTCTAGTATTCCTACATTACAATGGCAAAAAAAACAATGCCTACAAAAGTAGTTCTGTTTTGGTTTATAATACGATGCATGTGAATGTAATGAATCACCAGAATGAGAGTGAGGCTTGGGAGAGCTACGGTCTCGAAGCTGATGTATTCTGACGTCAGTAAATAATTTTCAAACGTTTATGTCTTACTTTTATTTTTCTTGTTATATAACTAAAGGATTTTAATTATAAGTAGTGATATATAATGCTACTGTTTGTTGTGACTGAAATAAGCTACACAGAGAAAGAGCTCTCCAAAGCCTCACTCTCATTCTGGTGATTCATTACATTCACATGCATGTATTATAAACCAAAACAGAACTACTTTTGTAGGCATTGTTTTTTGCCATTGTAATGTAGGAATACTAGAAGATTGTTGAGTCAACTTATATATAGATCATTACTTTTTTCAAACATCTCATTTAAACAATTGAGATATAAATAAGCGAAGTTAACATGGTGTTAAACATAATCATATTCAGAAAAACAGATACAAATTCAAGTGTAGGGCAACACGGCTCCGATATCTGACTCTTCTTTTCAATTTGATTTGCGCTGAGTACGAGGCAAAATATACCGTAAAACATATGGCTATTACAAACAGCATTTGTTCTCTGCTTTATTATTTTAAATCAATGAACAACGCACAATACACTTCTTTCTCAAGCACGCCCTTCTTTATCAATAAAAACTGAAATACACCAAGGTGGGATAACATTTTGCAGTTTATATTTCTGTGACTGTGACCAAGACGAAATTAGGCTTTCTTCGTTTATATCATTTTGTTTGTATTCCAAGCCGTTTCATTTTTATACTCAAGAAGGTAGTTTTTTCAATAAAGAGTTCATAGGATCTTTATCGAAAGTCTTGATACACTGTTTACGGCTGAAGGACCCTCGCTATTTCAGCAGTATTCTTGTTCAACCCAATGTATAGCGATCGACAATGCATCGGGATGGAGGTTTTTGTAAAATTCGGGAAGTCTCTATCAGGCAGAGCTTGTTTGTAGTTGGAAGAAGCTCGGAAAAGAAAAGTCTTATCACGAGTGATGAATCCTGCAGTTATTTCCAATTGGTAAAATAAAATGGCGAAGTAACAAAGTATTAAACGTAATCATAGTTCAAAAACATATACAAAATCGAGTGTAGGGCAACACGGACCTTCGACAAAAGCGAAGGCAGGATCATGTACCATGGAGGAGTAAGCACCTCTAGTGACCGGTCACACCGGCCGTGAGCCCGTAGTCCGAAACAAAGCAATGAGATCATCCGTCGTCAAATCTAGTACGAAAATGACAGTCCAACAAAGGGCATGAAACAAATCAGTCAACATATGACCCAGTGACAATCTGCAATCACAAACAAGGTCGTTATAGTGACCGTGAATGAAATGTAGAATTTTTCTCCCCTGTTAAGTACTCGTCCTTATGAACTTGTAACTCCGTGCAGAGATATTGACGAATATTGAGTTGTAATTAATCAGTTCTCTAAATAATAATGGTCATCAGCCGAGAGCGACTTGTAGTTGTATTTACATCTCCGACTGTTCTCGTATAATTTGGTCGCTTTTGTATATAAAGGTTAGCTGTTTAGATTCTAGTTCAATATTTATTGTATTGCTCCATGTATACATGCACATGATATCTTAATGTCGACAAGAATGCTAGTGTTTATTTATATCACAGGATATGACACTACAGTAGCGTTGCTTCCCTTGGACTTGAACCTCGCAGACTTGAATAACAGAAGTGTCTCCAGGTTCGACAGCAATGTGATAGTCACAAAGCGCCCCTGACGTGTGATTCACACATAACGAAATGCGGTCACCATTTTTGGTAGGTCCTGGATAGAACACAGTGTGGTTTTGACGTCATCAGAAACCGTTATCATGGATTCCTTAATCTCTCATCTAACAATGTATATTTAGTATTACCTCATTACGAGCATTGTTTCAAGAGAGAAATGGAGAAATTACATATTTAAAATAAAGAAATACGAGACATTTTTAAGAAGATAATGAATAGAAAAGAAGAGCACATTTGAAACAATCAGAATATGAAAAAATATCCATTGCCTAAAATCACCCAAACGAACAATTCAGGATTGAAAACGCGACATGCATTTCATTGCAGCATGACTTGCAACATACCAACACATTCTTGTCTAGCGTAGATCAATACACTTTGAATATCATACATCTGTTAAGATCTATCCGAAGCCAAGGATACTGCTCCCATTTTGAGTGGACGAGGTAATTTGGACCAGTAGGACACACGAGAACACCGTCCACTGCACACAGCGATCCATGTTTGTTATTGTACAGAGACTCATGGATGTAGGTTTTGCGAGTGCAACTATAAAATAGTTAATCAAAAGATTTAAAATGCATGCTCATTAGGAATACTGTCAAATCATGAAATTTTGTTGGAGAATTAATTTCGTATTTTCGTGGATAAATATAGAAACAACGAAATAAATCCAGACGGAATTTTTACATGGAATACTGTGGAATCATCAATGTTCGTGGGGGATCAATATTCGTGATTTCGTGGTACTCTTACCACGAATTTACGTTCCACGAACATGTTTTATTTTTCCTTTTAGTCTTTATAGATATTATGCCATTTGCATTATATATCAATTACCACGAAATTACGTCCCACGAACGCAAGCAAAATTTTGGTTATCCA
>CAJDSM010000332.1:21778-45386 GCA_903981925.1 Ostrea lurida
CGGTCGGAGGTGGCTCAGTGGTAGAGCTCTTCGCCGTCGTGATCGGGAGGTCTTGCGTTCGAGCCTGTGCTCGCACCCGACCGCGTCAAACCTAAGACATTAGAATAGGTAGTGATTGCTTCTTCGCCAAGAGGTCGGCATGCATTTAGAAGTGAGAATCACGGGTCTTTTGGATATGACATTAAAAACGGAGGTCCTGTGTCGCAGCATGTGTGACACGCCAAAGAACCATCACTGCTGAAAGCCATGAGTGCTAAGCATAGGTCTAAATTTGCAGCCTTCACCGGCAATGGTGACGTCTCAATATGAGTGAAATATTCTCAACGGGACGAAAAACAAAACAAATAATCAATCAATCCTTAGGTACACGACCATAGATTTAGTCAGGGAAAAAGAACATAATTGCGTACCTCCTGCAATACGAGGCTCAGAACATATCAATCAGCCCTCGTATCACCTGTGTTTGTGTTACTCTTATTTTTTTTTTTTTTGATTTAAAAGATTGATGATTGTTCGTTATCCACACTTCTTCATAAGAAAAAGACTACACCATACTGTCAGGGTGCAGCTTCTGGCAATGAAATCTACTGTCTTGTGTTTTTGTTGATTTTGCTTGTGGTATAGTGTAAGATTTGAATAAAAATAAAACAAATCATGCCATGAAGAAATGTTGGATATTTTTAAGAACCTACTGTTGTAAATCAGTGGTTAAAATGTCGGACATTTTGATCTCTATTTGTACCTCGGCGAGATGTAGGAGTACTGAGGACCTATTTTTTCCCCAGGTCCCCACGTGACAAGTACCTGGAGGAAACTCACATTGCAATAGTGTTATATCTCTGTTTTAGGGTGTCCGCATTATCGAAGTACGTAAAACACATTTTGAAACACGTATAATAAATCACTCACCATTTTTATACCCTGTATTCCCGTTATTCCCCTACGTGAAAAAAGGAACCGTTACAATTATCACATCACTATTTCATATTTTTTTTATATGATTTAAAGAATAAATTTTTTGTGAAGTTAAAATGAATTTATGTTTCTAAAATTATTTTAACACTAATGTCAGAGTACCTCTTTTAGTAATGTCTTATACATGTATAACACATTGTCGTAGTTATTCATATTAAAGGTACATGGACACGCTTTGACTATTTATTTTTGCATTTTTAATGTTTTAAAAAGCTTAACCAAGTTATTTCTAATGGTCATCAAAATTTGAACGTCAGTTGTAAATTAAGGATTATCTCCCTCAGGCATAGCTCTGATCCTTCGAAGTATTTGGCTCCAGACTTTGCACTACATTGTTCACTTTTTAAAAGTTTTAATTTCATTTTTTCGGATTCCAACATTTCGGCTTGAGCATCACTGAAGAGACATAATTTGTTGAAATGCGCATCTGGTGCATCAAAATTGGTACCGTATACGATTTATATTATGAGAGGTCTCTGCTGGTGGACTGTTAGTCTCCGAGGGTCTCTACAGCCCAGTTGTTATGTACTATGTCACTAGCTTGAAAATACGGATATGTATTTAATTGCATTGGTAAAATTAGAAGATTATATAAAAAATAAGGACTATCTTCCTCAGGCATAGGTCTGATCCTTCGAAGTAATTGGCTTCAGTCTTTGGCACTACATTGTTCACTTTTTAAAAGTTTAATTTCATGTTTCGGATTTCCAACATTTCGGTTTGAGCATCACTGAAGAGACATAATTTATTGAAATGTGCATCTGGTGCATCAAAACTGGTACCGTATACGATTTATATTGTTGAGTTAAAAATAAGACACAGAGCTTACAATTCTTTGTTTTGTAAACAAGGCTCGTGTCTTGTTTTTGTTTACATAAAGACTGCTTCGCAGAAAATGATATGTGATAAATGCTAGAAACTGTTTAATTGTGTTCAGAATGGACTTGTAATTTGAAAAAAATCCACCTGCAATCGGTGTGTTTTGAGAGTACGTATATCCTTGATGTTCTGGCATTCCGACGCTGAATTTTCTCTTCTCTGTGAAGTACTCGTCTTTATGAACTTGTATAAGTCCACGCAAATATTTAGTTCTCTGAATAATAATGGTCATCAGCCGAGAGGACTTTGTGGTTGTATTTACATCTCAGACTGTTCTCTGTATAGTTTCGTCGCTTACGTATATAAAGGTATAGCTGCTTAGATTCGAGTTCAATATTTATTTTATTAGTCCATGAATACATGCACATATTTTAAGGTTGACGAAGTCAACCCCATGGACAATTAACATCAAGATTGCTAGTGGTTAAATATTGTAAGATAATGACACTACAGTTGTTTCCCTTGGATTTGGACCTCGCAGACTTCAATAACAGAAGTGTCTCCAGGTTCCGACAACGATATGACAGTCACAAAGCGCCCCCTGGCGTGTGATTCACACATGACTAGAATGCGGTCACCCTTTTTGGTAGGTCCAGGTAGAAACCACAAGTTTTGCTCTTGACGTCATCAGAAACCGTTACCATGGCGTTTCTTAATCTTTCATCTACAATGTATAATACGTATTATCCTATTTATGAGCACTGTTGCAAGAGAGAATGATAGAGAAATTACATATTCATAAAGAAAAACGAGATAAAGAAATACACAGAAAAAGAAAGATACATTTGTGAAGCACTCAGAATATGAAACATTATGGCTAAAATCACCCAAGCTAACAATACAGGAGATATAGCCGCGACATGCATTTCATTGCTGCATGACTTGTAACATACCACAACACTCTTGTCTAGCGTAGATCAATACACTTGAATATCATGCATCTGTTTGTAGATCTATCCGAAGCCAGGGATACTGTTCCCATTTTGTGTGGGCGATGTAGTATTTACCAATAGGACACACGACAACACCGTCCACTGCATACAGCGGTTTATGTCTGTTATTATACAACGAACTCATGGATGTAGGTTTTGCGAGTGCAACTATAAAAGAGTTAATCAAAAAATTTAGAATGCATGTATATTAAGAATACTGTCAAACCATGAAATTTCGTAGTGAGATATTTAATTTCGTTATTTTTTCGTTGGTAAATATAGAAACAACGAAAAATAATCCACGACGAATTTTTGCATGAATATATATAAATTATATATAAATCGACGAAAATTAAAATGTGCAACGATTTCATTATTAGAATCAAAACCACAAAAATTTAAACCCATGAAAATAAACGATTTTATAGTATTTCAAGCTAATTATCAACACAGTAAAATGGGAATAGTGTTAGGATTAGAAAAGGAGAAAGCATGTCAATGGCGTGTTTGACGTCAGGGCCATTACTCGCTCTGATATACCTCAAAGGCTTAGGAGAAGGGGACAGCGGGGTATCCTAGCCTTATCGAATAATGCCAGTTTGTAAGTATTCCAGCAGGGGTACGTGCCCCATTTTTCAAATTGGGGACATAATTATATATTGTATCCTGCCTTATTGAATACAAGTAGTGTTAGTTTTTAAGTATCAAGCAAACAGAGAGGAACTTCCTGCCATTGTTGTAAATCAATACCATTTTAAAACTACTTTTAATCTAGCGACATCAATCAAAATCGTCTTTGCTTTTAGTCATGCGTGTGTAAAAATCCGGATACAATAAAATCGGTTGAAAGGAAAATCTGATCCGCAGCAATAAATGCGGAATAAGAAATAAGATAAAAGGAAAAATAGACTTCAAGAAAAGCAACTTTAGTGACAACAAAAATTCACTGAGGTGGAGCTTCATAAGAAAAGACTATACATAATTGTCAGGGGTGGATCTTCTTTCATAAGAAAAGACTACACCATTACTGTCAGGGGTGGAGCTTCTTCATAAGAAAAGATTACACCATACTGTCAGTGTGGAGCTTCTTCATAAGAAAAGATTACACCATACTAGTAGGGTGGAGCTTCTTGATAAGAAAAGACTACACCATACTGTCAGGGGTGGAGCTTCTTCACAAGAAAAGATTTACACCATACTGTCAGTGTGGAGCTTCTTATAAGAAAAGATTACACCATACTGTCAGTGTGGAGCTTCTCATAAGAAAAGATTACACCATACTGTCAGGGTGGAGCTTCTTCATAAGAAAAGATTACACCATACTGTCAGGGGTGGAGCTTTTTCATAAGAAAATACTACAAAATACCTAACTGTCAGGGGTGCAGATTCTGGCAATGAAATCTGCTGCTTGTTGTTGTGTTTTTGTTGATTTTGCTTGTGGTATAGTGTAAGAGTTGAATAAAAATTAAACAAATCATGCCATGAGAAAGTGTTGGGTATTTTTAGGAGCAAAACCGGCTTGGTTGTAAAATCTCCACTACTGCCTTTTTTATTAATATTCTAATAAGTTTTTTCGAAAAACAAACAAATAATCAATCAATCCTTAGGTACACGACCATAGATTTAGTCAGGGAAAAAGAACATAATTGCGTACCTCCTGCAATACGAGGCTCAGAACATATCAATCAGCCCTCGTATCACCTGTGTTTGTGTTACTCTTATTTTTTTTTTTTTTTGATTTAAAAGATTGATGATTGTTCGTTATCCACACTTCTTCATAAGAAAAGACTACACCATACTGTCAGGGTGCAGCTTCTGGCAATGAAATCTACTGTCTTGTGTTTTTGTTGATTTTGCTTGTGGTATAGTGTAAGATTTGAATAAAAATAAACAAATCATGCCATGAAGAAATGTTGGATATTTTTAAGCAACCTACTGTTGTAAATCAGTGGTTAAAATGTCGGACATTTTGATCTCTATTTGTACCTCGGCGAGATGTAGGAGTGCTGAGGACCTATTTTTTCCCCAGGTCCCCACGTGACAAGTACCTGGAGGAAACTCACATTGCAATAGTGTTATATCTCTGTTTTAGGGTGTCCGCATTATCGAAGTACGTAAAACACATTTTGAAACACGTATAATAAATCACTCACCATTTTTATACCCTGTATTCCCGTTATTCCCCTACGTGAAAAAAGGAACCGTTACAATTATCACATCACTATTTCATATTTTTTTTATATGATTTAAAGAATAAATTTTTGTGAAGTTAAAATGAATTTATGTTTCTAAATTATTTTAACACTAATGTCAGAGTACCTCTTTTAGTATGTCTTATACATGTATAACACATTGTCGTAGTTATTCATATTAAAGGTACATGGACACGCTTTGACTATTTATTTTGCATTTTAATGTTAAAACAGCTTAACATAGTATTTCATATGGTCATCACAAAATTTGAACGTCAGTTGTAAATTAAAGGATTATCTCCTCTAGGCATAGCTCTGATCCTTCGAAGTAATTTGGCTCCAGACTTTGCACTACATTGTTCACTTTTTAAAAGTTTTAATTTCATTTTTCGGATTTCCAACATTTCGGTCTGAGCATCACTGAAGAGACATAATTTGTTGAAATGCGCATCTGGTGCATCAAAATTGGTACCGTATACGATTTATATTATGAGAGGTCTCTGCTGGTGGACTGTTAGTCTCCGAGGGTCTCTACAGCCCAGTTGTTATGTACTATGTCACTAGCTTGAAAATACGGATATGTATTTAATTGCATTGGTAAAATTAGAAGATTATATAAAAAATAAAGGACTAATCTTCCTCAGCATAGGTCTGATCCTTCGAAGTAATTGGCTTCAGTCTTGGCACTACATTGTTCACTTTTAAAAGTTTTTAATTTCATGTTTTCGGTTTCCAACATTTCGGTTTGAGCATCACTGAAGAGACATAATTTATTGAAATGTGCATCTGGTGCATCAAAACTGGTACCGTATACGATTTATATTGTTGAGTTAAAAATAAGACACAGAGCTTACAATTCTTTGTTTTGTAAACAAGGCTCGTGTCTTGTTTTTGTTTACATAAAGACTGCTTCGCAGAAAATGATATGTGATAAATGCTAGAAACTGTTTTAATTGTGGTCAAAGAATGGACTTGTAATTTGAAAAAAATCCACCTGCAATCGGTGTGTTTTGAGAGTACGTATATCCTTGATGTTCTGGCATTCCGACGCTGAATTTTCTCTTCTCTGTGAAGTACTCGTCTTTATGAACTTGTATAAGTCCACGCAAATATTTAGTTCTCTGAATAATAATGGTCATCAGCCGAGAGCGACTTGTGGTTGTATTTACATCTCAGACTGTTCTCGTATAGTTTCGTCGCTTACGTATATAAAGGTATAGCTGCTTAGATTCGAGTTCAATATTTATTTTATTAGTCCATGAATACATGCACATATTTTAAGGTTGACGAGTCAACCCCATGGACAATTAACATCAAGATTGCTAGTGGTTAAATATTGTAAGATAATGACACTACAGTTGTTTCCCTTGGATTTGGACCTCGCAGACTTCAATAACAGAAGTGTCTCCAGGTTCCGACAACGATATGACAGTCACAAAGCGCCCCCTGGCGTGTGATTCACACATGACTAGAATGCGGTCACCCTTTTTGGTAGGTCCAGGGTAGAAACCACAAGTTTTGCTCTTGACGTCATCAGAAACCGTTACCATGGCGTTTCTTAATCTTCCATCTACAATGTATAATACGTATTATCCTATTTATGAGCACTGTTGCAAGAGAGAATGATAGAGAAATTACATATTCATAAAGAAAAACGAGATAAAGAAATACACAGAAAAAGAAAGATACATTTGTGAAGCACTCAGAATATGAAACATTATGGCTAAAATCACCCAAGCTAACAATACAGGAGATATAGCCGCGACATGCATTTCATTGCTGCATGACTTGTAACATACCACAACACTCTTGTCTAGCGTAGATCAATACACTTTGAATATCATGCATCTGTTGTAGATCTATCCGAAGCCAGGGATACTGTTCCCATTTTGTGTGGGCGATGTAGTATTTACCAATAGGACACACGACAACACCGTCCACTGCATACAGCGGTTTATGTCTGTTATTATACAACGAACTCATGGATGTAGGTTTTGCGAGTGCAACTATAAAAGAGTTAATCAAAAGATTTAGAATGCATGTATATTAAGAATACTGTCAAACCATGAAATTTCGTGAGATATTTAATTTCGTTATTTTCGTTGGTAAATATAGAAACAACGAAAATAAATCCACGACGAATTTTTGCATGAATATATATAAATTATATATAAATCGACGAAAATTAAAATGTGCAACGATTTCATTATTAGAATCAAAACCACAAAAATTTAAACCCATGAAAATAAACGATTTTATAGTATTTCAAGCTAATTATCAACACAGTAAAATGGGGAATAGTGTTAGGATTAGAAAAGGAGAAAGCATGTCAATGGCGTGTTTGACGTCAGGGCCATTACCTCGCTCTGATATACCTCAAAGGCTTAGGAGAAGGGGACAGCGGGGGTATCCTAGCCTTATCGAATAATGCCAGTTTGTAAGTATCCAGCAGGGGTACGTGCCCCCATTTTTCAAATTGGGGACATAATTATATTTGTATCCTGGCCTTATTGAATACAAGTAGTGTTAGTTTTTAAGTATCAAGCAAACAGAGAGGAACTTCCTGCCATTGTTGTAAATCAATACCATTTTAAAACTACTTTTAATCTAGCGACATCAATCAAAATCGTCTTTGCTTTTAGTCATGCGTGTGTAAAAATCCGGATACAATAAAATCGGTTGAAAGGAAAATCTGATCCGCAGCAATAAATGCGGAATAAGAAATAAGATAAAAGGAAAAATAGACTTCAAGAAAAGCAACTTTAGTGACAACAAAAATTCACTGAGGTGGAGCTTCATAAGAAAAGACTATACAATAATGTCAGGGGTGGATCTTCTTCATAAGAAAAGACTACACCATACTGTCAGGGGTGGAGCTTCTTCATAAGAAAAGATTACACCATACTGTCAGTGTGGAGCTTCTTCATAAGAAAAGATTACACCATACTGTCAGGGTGAGCTTCTTCATAAGAAAAGATTACACCATACTGTCAGGGGTGGAGCTTTTTCATAAGAAAATACTACAAAATACCTAACTGTCAGGGGTGCAGATTCTGGCAATGAAATCTGCTGTGTTGTGTTTTTGTTGATTTTGCTTGTGGTATAGTGTAAGAGTTGAATAAAAATTAAACAAATCATGCCATGAAGAAGTGTTGGGTATTTTTAAGCAACCGGTTGTTGTAAATTAGTGGTTAAAATGTCGGACGCTTCGATCTCTATTATTACCTCGGAGGAATATAGGAGTGTGACTGCTACTTTGCTAAACGCTCCAGGTCTAGAGAAGTGAGAGTCCACATCTAGAGTAACGGTTATTTCTCACCGGATGTCCCATTCCGTGACAGGAATTTATTCTCTATATACATAGAATATATGTACATACCAAGGATAACCCATAAAAGCTTGTACGCTTATTTCCAATTGGGTCCTTTCAATGCACGGATGGTGCACTAGGGGTCATTATGTGAGAGTAAACCGGAGAATTGATTGATTGTTTATTGTCTAACGTCCTTGAGAATGTTTCAATCATATGGAGACGTCACCATTTGCCGGTGAAGGGTTACAAAATGTAGGCCTATGCTCGCACTAATGGCCTTGGAGCAGGGAGGAATCTTTATCGCGTCAAACCTGCTGTAACATAGAGCCTCGGTTTTTTGCAGTCTCACCCGAAGGACCGCCCCATTTAGTCGCCTCTTACGACAAGCAAGGGGTACTGAGGACCTCTATTAGTGAATACTCACTGTTATGTCTCTGAACGCTTTGCAGTGATCTGATTTAAAGCAATAGAGCTACAGGTGAGGTAGTTTTAGGGTGTGCGCATTATCGAAGGATGTAAAACACATTTTGAAACACGTATAAAAACACAACTACACTCACATTTATATCCTGTGTTCCTATTCATTCACTGCGGTATAAAAGAAAAGGAATTCGTTACAATTAGCAGAAATTATTTCAGTATTTTTAACATTGATTGAAAAGCATGTAATAGGAAATTATAAACGAACAGTGATCAACTCTCGTAAGTCCTAAAAATAGAATATACAAATAAAACAAAGGAGTGGCAATCAACGACCCCTGGACACACCAGAGTGGGAATCAGTGTGCCTGAGGATGGAGTAAGCATCCCCTGTTGACCGTGTCACACCCGTCCGTGAGCCCATAGTCTTGTCAGTTAAACGACGACAATCCTCCGTTAATCAAATCATCGTGATAGAAAACAAAGAAAAAAAAAAGGCGGGTCGAAAAAAAAAAAAGCAAAAAAAACAAAAAAGAGAAAAAACCCGGCCCCCCCAACAACACCACACAACACACCCCCTAAAACACCAATGTTCAATAAACACAATCACAGACCAGCACTTTTAATCAAATGGTAGTTTCATACTGCGGAAACACCAGTTAATGTGTTTCCCATAACACCCCATACGAATTCACAAAAATGGCCTTTTAACAGTGACTCCAGTTTCTGAAAACCCACCCTGCCAACAACAACCGTGTTCTGAAGTAGCTTGCCTCGATTCAACAATAAACTGATTCAACTACGCCCCCAGCGCACAAACAGAACAACCGCCCCTTCAGCCGGACGAATAATGTTGAGAAACACTATACACCATTGGCAGTGGATGATGGGGGGGGGAAATAAACTTGCTACATAATAATATGGAAGTTGACGATGGGGGAAGCCTGAAACGTCCCAACGTTTGTCAATAAAGAATTTAAGCAACGCTAGTTAGTTTATGCCAGTTAATGGTTAAATTTTCAATAAAATATCCAAGTACGAAGCAAAACATGGAAACCGCACTACTGATGAGTGATCCTTCTTATTTCCAGTTATGCTGAGAATCACAACTTACAACTCAGACAATATGAATATAGAAAAAATCCACCCATATTATATCTTAGAATAATTCAAAACACCCGGTACCGTCAATATATCGAAATGCGAACACTATAAAACGGACCCAACAAAGCATAATAAAAATTCTTCTTTTCATATAGAAAGAATCCTTCACTTGAAAATTGAATCTTTCCTTGCCTCATAAGAAACTTATATAAAACTAAAACAGTCACAGCTAAACCAAACAGATTGACACAAATATCCACGTCTATACAATATAATAACATTAAATGTTCTGAAGCTTTTTTTAACAAAACAGAAGAATTTCATCGTTGTCTTTAAAAGATCTTTTAAAACAAACAGAATGCCAGCCATCAGTTACCCACTCTTACATCAGTTTCTATTTAATCATATTATATAATATCTTACACATATATAAAAACATTGTCACAACGTAACTTATATATCATATAAAGATACCATGGACACGTGTTTTGATTCTCAAAATTTTCACTATACATTTTTAATGTTTTTTTAAAATATGCTTAACCGTGTTATTCCTAATGTCCACAAACATTTAAATGTACATTGTATCGAGCAGGCTCACAAAGTCAAGATCACAGCACCCTTACACCAATTGCACCAGACTTTTGCCTCACTCGGCTTTAACTATACAGTTTATCTCAGAGAAAAGAACTGCTGCCGACCTACGACAAGAAAATGCCATTGTTTAAACCAAAAATAAACCCAATGTAGAAAAACACTGGTGTTAAACAAATGACTCTCTCTCTATTAAATTCTAGACAAAACTAAAAAAAAAAAACACCCCTGCTTTAAACCGGAACCGTTAATACCGACCACCAGCAATATCATAAATTATGTAAAACAAAAAATACCGGCACAAAGCCTGCTTGCATAATGTGTAAAAAGAACCGTCGAGTGCCTGGCCATCTCACTTATAACCAACAAATGACATTAATCACACATCTTTTGAAACACATACCAAAACAGCCCGCCCAATACTCGACCGCATTAGAAATAACCCTTATAGTAGGATATTATTTTAAACATCTAAAACAAACTCGCAAATATAGACAGAACTTTAGTTCAGAAGACGTTTTTCCAATGCCTCACTTTAAGATTACCTCATAATTTAATTTATATCACTGGACTATATTTGGAACAATATTTAACATATATTAAGACAAGATGAACATGAAATAATATAAATCAGAATGACATAATTCTAACCAACTTGGAATAGATATTGCAGATTCGCACTCGTGAAATAGACATTTTTTTCCGAGCTTCTACACAACTACAACCAAGCCTATCCCTACCTTATTGCAGCATGATTAGAGAACTTCCCTTCGAGGAATTTTTACAAACCTCCATCATCCATGGCAATCCGCACGTCGATACCGCCTTATACATATTAGGATAAAGATCTTCATAACAAGAAGAGAAACATGCCGCCCTGAAAATAAGCAGGGTCCTTCAGCCAAGTAAACAACGTCTACGTTCATGTTGATCAAGACCTTTTCGAAATTCTAAATAAAAGATCCCTATACAACTCCTTTATTGAAAAAAACTCCCCTCAATGAGAGTGAGTAGTAACGTAAAAAAGAGAAAGGAAACAACGGCTTGCGGAAACTAACAAACACAAAATATATGCAAACAAAGGAAAGCCTCACTTTTCCATCCTTCCATACGTCAACACACACAAAGATACAACCCACAGAAAACTATATAACACATTGCCAACAATATATACTTTCGCCCACAGTCCTAGGTAACATTACAAAACCAGAACGTTTTTATTAATATAAAAAGAAGGACGTGTTTAGAGGAGCAGAGGGAGAAGGAGAGGGGAAAGGGGAGGCAGGAGGAACAATAAAAGATGCATTGTTTGCGTTTGTCATTGAGATTAAAAAAAAAAAAAATCTAGAGAACAAGAATGACTGTTTTGCAACATAGTCTAAATTGGGCCCTTACTCAGGAGTATTTTAAGCAAAATTATTTGAAAACAAAAGCGAAAAGAGGTCGATATACTCAATTCAGACGTAATTAAGAGCACATGTAATTCCTAATCATATGCGTTGACCGACGTTAATCCAATCCAGTATATAATTACTTGCACATAAGAACTTTGTTTTTTCAATGGTTTTCTTTTCAATATAGATAATTCTTCGCCAATTCAGCATTTGCAGTTTTTATTTTGAAGAAAACAAACACCCACTAATGATGGCTTAATGAGAAACTTTTTTAAAGCAGAGAGGCCACATTAACCTACTAAACAAAAACAGTTAAATCTTGCGGGTTATAACGGAATCTCGTTTAAAAAGTCATCATTTTTCCGAGCAAATTCTGCAGTCGCATAATAAATGACCTTAGTTTGCAAAATAACTTATCACCTAATTATATTAAAGATTGACCTATTTGATTTTCATACCCTTTGTTAGACTGCATTCTTAGATCATACATAGATTTTAGCACTACGCGGTAATCCCGGTTACTTTGTTTCGACTAAGGGCTCACGCGCAGGGTGCTGACCGGTAGCAGAAGGTAATGGGAGCTTAACCTCCTCTATGCACCTGATCACTACCTTACCTCGCTTTCAGTCGAGAAGGAGTCCGCTGTTCGCCCCAAATGCCCTACACATCGACTTATTATTACATATGTGTATTATTATCTATTAATTTGATTCGATGCCAAATTTACAACTTTAACACAAATGCTTTAATCCTTCGGCCAATATTATATATATTTTTAAAAAGAATGAGCTCTTATTAGAATTCTTACTTTTTTTATTTTTTTTTTTCATTATTCTTTTTTTTCAAGTTACGGAGAATAATGGCACCTGTATACCAACTTGTTCTATTTTAGTTCCAATTACCTGATCCCAAGACTCTCGTATCTGTCTGCGTCAACAACAACCGACCGACTCAATGGGTTAAACAAGAAGGCTATAACCGTACCAAATAATTCTAATATGGCATTGTAAGTTACAAAAAGAGGAAAGAAATTTGTTATATATTCTTGATTTCATACCCCCTGGGGCCTGATCCGACCTCTGCTCGCAGTTCTCACGGAGAACAAACCCAGAGAGCTTCTCATCGAAACCTGGTATGCCCACAAAAAAAGATTCAAACGTGACCCGCCACCGATTTCAATCAATCAGCAAGCCCACCTCAATTAAAAAATGCAAGCCGAGAAATAAGAGACACAACAACACGCGAATGAATCCACGATATAAACCCCGACCCACAGAAACAACAACTAAAAATCCCAGCAGTGAAAAAATCCAAGTTTACAATACAAGTCGGCGAAGTCAATCTTTTTTTACCTTACTATTTTTAACTTGCCCAGATGGATGTTTTTTAAGATCACGCTTAAACAGCATTGTGCCAATTTCCAACGACACTAGGGGCACGCTTTTACGTAAAATGAAACCAACAATCTAAAGTCTTGCGGATTCTTGCTATGTAAACAATTAACATTGACGCACCAGGAAACACCTATATTCGGGTCAGTTCTGAGACCCAAAGGAACGTTTGCACACGCAGAGTATTAGCTTACCGTAATTTGCCAATAGACGAAATAATACCAATCAAAACCCATAACAGCGCAAATGGTTAAACACACAATAACATCTTAAAGTAATATGCTAAATCAAACTTAATAAACACCATCAATAAATACTAATAAATTCACATAAATACTGATGTCACAACAGACCAAATATGACAATAAATCATGTAAACGATCAATAACACCAATATAGACATTACATCACGTCGACCAATAAAGCAAAATAGAAGGCATAACCCTTCCTTTTACATGCGAAAAACAATAAAACCAACAACAAAGTACATTCCATCCCAAGCTCATCATGGACTACTTTAACCCTTCCATAAAAAATTTACAACTAAAATTTACAGATTAAACAAACTAATAACATGCTACGATATCAACCACATTAAATCACACTTCATTCTTGCAATATGGAATGACAACACCAATGGTGATAATCACTAAACATTCTATGCGGACACAACGTTCGTATGCTTCATATTAGAACCACTTCTATCAGTATGAAGGAATAAAACCCAAACACCTCTCCTGCTCTACCAAATCTAGAAACCTTCATTCTAACAAATATACACTCGTATCATCCTGTCTGACTATCTACAATAACTAACTAATTTAAACTATAAACATATATATCCTATCCCCTTATCTCAACCAATAAACAAAAACTAAATAAATAAAAGGTATACGAAGTAACATAACATAGTACACAAACGCCACCGTCCAACTATTATTAGTAATATTATATATATATAATATATATATATATATATATATATATAATATATATATTATATATTATATAATCTATATATAGTAATATAATCACTATATATATCTTAAAATATACCTCTAACACAGCGAGTACCAACACAATTAAATATACATTACTATCATAGAACAAATATTTAGAATACATCAAGTATAATCTCACTCTCAAGATCGACTCATTCACCTTCCCACCGAAGCCGAAAATTCTGATATACACCCACATACCAAAGGGACCATTTATGCAATAAATTACAGATTTTGCATGTAGTAAAGGAAAACATCCAACAAAAACCACATGTGCAAACAACAAGAATATACATAACCAAAGAATTAGCATTACGGAAAAGATACAATAGTTTCAACACGCTTACCTATACCAAAATAGATCACCTCGCGAGCGTAACCCATCCGTAGTTCACCTCCATAAAAACCGTAAACACTCAATAACATCCCAAAAACAACTACCAAAAAACATCACATCGCAGCTCAGTAGCAGCGCCAAAACCCACACGAGACTACACTCAGAGACAAATTACCGAAGGCTGTTAGGAACAATCAACCGACCACAACAAACAACAGCACGAACTGATGCCATCGGCAAAAAAACGGACAACCCCCAGCAGAGGACCGTGGAGCAACACACATAGAAACTCTGGCTGATCACACCCACACAAATCCCCAGGACAAATCAACCACCAGCCCGCCACAACCATCGTGAACACGCGACTCCACACTCCATCCACAGTACACAACACCAGCATGTCCCCGAAGCCGAACTTATACGCCTGCAAGCTGGCAGCCGACTACTATCAAATCTCACCCAATACACTCCTACACATCCGCAACAAATCACCATCATCACCCTCGAAATAAGTAAACTGCAAATACTAAACTCACCGCACGTTAGTCCAAACAAATTAACTCTGAGTAGCCCGAGCAAAATGCGAAACCAAGTCCTCGATACGTCTAAACAAATAGGGTAACACCAAAACAAGAACTAAAATAATCCACAAAGACCAAACCAACCATTCAAAGTCACTCAATCAATACGTGCAACCTACCCCAATTCGGAAACACTTACGCCGCAAATCAACAGCCAACAACCAAGGTAACACACTAACCAATACACCGCGAAGCCCAACCAACAAAAACCCCATAACCTCAACTTAAACGAATGGCCTAGAAAGCAAAATATTCTCCCACAATGACAACACATCGAGGACTTCATAAATCAATCACTATATATTATAATTACTGTATATGGTATATTCTTACTACACAATGGCGAGTTATGTATTAACGAGCAATTCACCCCCTTTCATCAACACCAGCAAAACTCCGATACAAAAACCATACTGTTGTTAGTGATAAGTAACAAAGTACGAATCTATACCGGCCACTCGCGACTCTCTGAAATAACTAGAAAATCCGCACACGTGCATAGCATTTGCCTCCAATTGCGTAATCAGAATGAACACATCTTGTGAAGATACAAAACACACCTATACGACGCAAGGGTATTGAGTACGGGCTATCAATTTACTAACATAACCAAAACGGACAAGAGTTTGAACGATTGCAGACCAAAGTTTTCCTAAAAGATCAATCTGACGCTGTTTCAATATAGAAGTCTGGCCTCGGTAGTTGTCAACAGGGCTGCCCTTCGCCCAATGCACGCGTTTAGAGTCAATGTTAAGCTCGCCGCTTAAAAATATCCCTAAATAACTGAAGACAGGAAAATTATCTGTACAGATAATCATCTCGCAGCTGGAGTCACTATTCTTAATATACTAGAAGTTTCTATCCAACGTGGATATTAAATGGCAAAAATGCAATCATCTCAATATCGACCCAGAGAGACCGAGAAACTGTATCGAGCTGGATTAATCTGATATAGAACAACTAAATCATCCCATATACCACAACTAATACATGTTTAAGCAGAGATCGAAGGTGAACTACATGGGGACAAAGTTTATTTGGTTTTTTTATTTCCACCCGTAACAGTGTTGCAGATGCAACATCATCTCTATCATCATGCACATATAAAGAAATACCAAACAACACTCAAAAAACCCAAAAAAACAAAACAATAACACCAACAAAAAAAAGCAAACACATACCATATTAAGCACTAGCGCATAACCCAAACTACAAGAGGCAGCAAACACGATTCAAGTGCCAAATAATGGAACAAATACAACCAGGATGATTAGAAAACCACAAAGACCACTATCAATATCCAAAGACTACTATAAAATAATGATCTATAAAAAAACCCGAAGCACCTTGCTTAATATCTACTCTCACGAACAACAAGTTACTTGATGTATGACAATCAGATTGCATTTTTTTCCTATTTTAAAAAAAAAATATCATGTGTTGTTTCCCTACGACTAGAAATTCGTAAAGTTTTCAGGTGCCCCATTTTGTTTTAAAAAGTACAATATCCTAATGATCTGAAAAAAAAAAAAGCCTAGATTTAATTTATCGTGAGGGAATCGTTGTTATGTTATAAGTGTGGAAAAGAGAGAGACACAATTCGTACGTTTTTTTATTCTTATTTATACAGCTAAGTTCAAGCTTCACCATTATAGAGACAGCACACAATTGACGACATGGAAGCGTGGACGCCAGCGCAGGACCCAAGACTAGTCAGAGAAGGAAAAGAGCTCTAAACACCACGACCAATCCAACCAACCCCCGGCAAACCGCCAAGTATAGAACCCAGGAGTAGCGCCGATGAACAGCCGAATAATCCTGCCGGCCATTTTTACATAGGGAACTCGCATAAAAGCGGCAGCTTCTTTGAAATTCTTAAAGAAGACCAAGAACTCCACAACAATTCTGTTCTATATATAACCACCGTCACTTACTTGGACAAAAATGTAGTGCTGGAACAATAAGTCATAACCTCCCTGAAGGAAAGAAACGAGAGCCTCTCTCTTGATAGAGATGTATAGGAAGAAGAAGAAACATCAACAACACAGAAAGAAAGTGTACAAACCGCAACTATCATCCTCGATAAACAGCGACCAATAAAAATTGCCTGAAGGCACCGCCATGGCGTCCAGCGCAAAAACCGCAGATTGTCAATCCATGGAATTTATTGACACTGAAACGAAAAGAAGATTATCAGACTTTAAGAAGGAAAGGTTACACACCCCCCACCCATATAGATTAGGAAACTCACAAAATCACCTCTAATATTACTATTTCGTGTGATGCACCCCTAAAACCCACACGCAAAACAGCTCAAAACATGACCCTGCGCCTGCAAGGAAAACCATTCGCCAACGCGCGTGTAAAAAATATAATTCCAATCATTCATTAAAAACAAAACATCTAAACAAAAACTGTTTGACCCACATAACCAGTGAGAGCACGTACCTCCAATCGATGCTTCCTATCACTAATATTCAAAAGACAAGAAATCGCAGCCTGTATGTAATGTTTGTTGGGATTTTACTTTAAAGACAACGTCACAGCCCCAAACCAATACACATTTACAGGAGAAAAGGACACTATAATCGACCCATATCAACGCGAGCAAACAAGTAGTTTTTCAACCCTCTATTAACTCTACGAAATCGGAAAAAGCAATCAATTACACCTCTTAATATGCTTTGAAAGAAAAACACACACACACAAAGAAATAACCCAAACATGAATTCTTGAAGTTATTTAATACTATCTAGCGTATCATACTTACAACCTGAACACTTGTTTTATTGATACCTACCCTTTCCACTTATAGTTACTTCTTGAACACACAGTGTTTTCGCCATTGGAAAACACATATCTCGAGGCAGGGAGACCAGGTTTCATATATGAAATCTGGAAAAGTGATGAGAAAATTAAAAAAAAATGCTATAATTCACACCTATTACGAGGAAAAAAAAGTCACCCGCTTTATTTACGCAAAATGCATATATCATAGTTGCTGGCATAGGAAAAATATTCCCAATGGTCTTTCAAATTATGATAATAAAACTTATGGGCAAATCATATACCGAAAATTCATGATTTCAATATACAAATCAAAAAAAAACAATGCACCAATAAAATTCAAACACTTCAAATCTTTTCTCCTGTTTATTAAAGTCGATCTACATTTCTAATTCATGAACCAGGAATAAAATCATAACACTTTTCTTTACACAGAATGATTCTTCTTTCGAATATCATTGTTTTCTCTTAACTTTTCAAATAGTTGATATTGACATAAATAAATCAAAACCTAATTCTGAAACGGTTTGCTTATCGGCCAAGTACCAACCTTTCTTCAAAAAAAGAAGTAATAATTTCTATATATATTGTCTATCTAACATTGTATCGATAAACCAGCCAGTTTTAACAGCCAGAAAAAAAAAAAAATGAACAACGTTAAAAAAAAATCTAATTGGCATTGCAGTAATCAAAATATCTAAATGGCAAAAAAGATGCGTTGCCATAGCACAACCCTTTTAACAACAAAATCAGATTTTTATGATAGCATCCTTCTTAAACTCATAGAATCCAACATTAGGCTGATCAAACAAAAGAAAATTTGGTATTTTGCAGTTTCCTTTCAGACATTTAATCAGAATTTTTATAACTTTAATCCAAGATTTCTTTTTAACACATGGCTTCAAATTATCCAAAAACTGTAATAAGAACTTTTAATAATACGAAATTTCTTCTGTTGAATATATATAATTCTGAATTCCTCTGTCAAATTTAAAACTGTAGCCATTTTTCACCTGGTATTAACTTCTCTTATACCAATCTGAGAAGGAAATTTTCACAAACACTTTCTAATACTCAATGAATTTAAGAAAGCAGAAATAGAAAACAGAAAAAAAAAAAATGCAAGCATTTCCCCAAACTGGTTCTAACTTCTCTTTTCTTAAACGATTGTCATATTAGGAAGACACCAAATAGGATCTCACACTTTATGTACCTTGTAAGAATCTTCACTCAAAGGGGAGGCAGTCCATTATTACGTTATGGACAAAAGACAATAAGCATCAAGTGGAATGAAGCCAAAAAAAAAAAAAAACCCCACCCAAAAAAAAAAAAGCAAATAAAAAAAAAACAACAAGACGGGACACCCAGGAACGACGCAGAATCCCCCCCAGAAGCTCTCGATAGTTTTTTAGAGCTTTTTTAAAGTCTACATTTACGCGGAGGTCAATTTTGAGATTATCTTATCACCATAACAAAATCAAGTTGGTCACCCCCCCCCTCCAAATCATGCCAAAGGTTTGAAGGTTATATAAATAAGATGAACATATTCTCGTAAGCTGCACCTATTAGCTCATTTGTTATGAGAAGGCCTTACACTATCTTATAATTAAATCACCTCTAAAAAATCAAAATTATAAGCGCGCGGTATTTTGCATTACCTGCAAACAACCAGAGCACAAATAAGTATTGTCAACAACGGTATTTACCCTTAACGGCAAACCCTACACCTGTCAAATGCTGACTTGTTTGAAAGATGCGTAAAACCGTATGTCACTTCATTACACAAATCCCTACAAAAACAATGGCGTATGCCCTATAGATAGCTCAGAGGTTTAGCAAGTGCAACTACTGAATATGGACCGCAGGGTTACGATTCCAGGCACAGGGGTGAATTCTAGTAAACTTTTTTTTAATTTAATAGAAACTAGAGTGAGTTGATTTTTTTTTTTTATTTTTCAAATATTGTTTAGATATTACTTATTTCCACACTCTAATTTCACTGGTGTAGCATCCACCAAAATGTTCAAAATTTTTTTGTTACTACTCATGAAATGACAAGTTTCCTTATCAAGTATGATATCATTATTAGATCAAACAACACATAATGAACGTTCACTTTGTAATTTTAGAATACTGCTGAAAAGCATTGCTGTCCACTGACAACATTTTAAAGTCTTGACTCTTCATAAAATCATAACTAGTCAAGGTTAATCCAAACTGACTGAACGAATCTGAATACACTCTGGATTCCTTCTGACTGTGCATCCTGGTTCTGCATGTCTGTCCAGTCCAGTAACCTAAATTACAGAATGAACAATCCCATTACATATAGATATCACATACATGTGCATACACATTCATACAAATTATTTCAATTCTTCAGATTGACATTTACTGATATTTTTTGCTGAGTTTACTTCTTAACACCTCATTGAGTCTAGTAGAAATTTACACCAAATGCATAAATATTTATTTTCTACTATACTGTGCAATTGCTTCTGTATTCTATGTAAAACACATATTGTGGTGCCAATCTCATTATTCGAAAAACTTAACTGGGATACATTCTGAGATAAAGCTTCCACTAATTCAACATGATAAAGATCCTGGCTCCCGCTCAAAATTTGCAAACCTTTCACTAGCAATGAGTGAAATATTTCAAAAAAAACAAAACAAAAACTAGAACTGTCCTATGGACTAATACCCCCGCGGGGCACCACTACATAATGACAGTCTGTAACGTCAGATTTTCTCAGAGACATGTCTTTATCACTCGTATGCTGACTCTTAGTTAGTTAGGGGAGCAGATGCACTGCTGGAATAAGCCCGTTTTGTGTCCCAATGCTGTATGTGGCCGAGAACGTTAGAAACTGGTCGCAGGTGGTCTGTGTAAGTGTTGTGTGCATACAAACAGAAATTACACGTTATGCATCGACCTTTAATCTCAAAAAATAGAAGTTTTCCAAGCGCGTTCTTTATTTCTCTCCCTTTTAAGGGATGGGGCGTCGTAAGTTGCTTCATGGATTTTGGGTAAAACGGGTTTGTTTTTCTGTTGTTTGTCTATCGACATAAAGTGGGATATGCATAGTCGCAAGCAACTCTTAGAACACTTGACAAGTGGGTTTGAGCGAAGGACACCCAACGCGGCGAAATGTTATTAATTGTATACATTCATAATTAGCTTGGAGACTTAGCAAACTAATGTTGTGTATCGCAATATAGAGTCTGTAGCTAAATGACAGCAATGTTCATAGGTTTTTAGGGGTTTTCTACAGTGACTCGATATCCAAAATTTATGAAATTTCGCAATTAGATTGTTGCTCGCAGAATATTTCATAGAGAAAAAACGATTGTATCCCACCAGCAATACGGCAAACATACATTTACACCTGCATAATGTAACTGTCGAACAATCACTCGTCAGATCTGTCAAAAATGTTTTCGAACTATGTACAATAGTATCTTTAACTTTAGGTTTTGACGCATTCTTTACAGT
The DNA here is from genome assembly GCA_903981925.1 of Ostrea lurida. Taxonomy (NCBI): domain Eukaryota; kingdom Metazoa; phylum Mollusca; class Bivalvia; order Ostreida; family Ostreidae; genus Ostrea; species Ostrea lurida. Next base: position 43,175 of record CAJDSM010000332.1, read on the forward strand.
GTTACACAGAAATAATTTTGTGGTGACCAGAAGTCAAGAAGGAACAAAGGATCACTGGAACACGGACGTCGTATCTTAAAGAGATAGAGAGTAATACGCGGCCGCGTCCTGTCGATGCGGGGCCCGATCAACGCATGCATCATGCATATGTTTTGAACTATAATTGTGCTAATTCAGCCAAATTTTTGAAGAACAGTGGTGTTTTGGATACGCCAAGTCGCCTTTGGGGCGGATCCAATTTGTAATTGGGATTTTTTGGCCCCTTTTTGTTTGTGGTATACGCCACATTTTTTGGTGGGTTCAGTGAGAAGCTTGTCCATATTTTTTACAATGTGTATTTACTTTTTAGGAAATATTTTGGATTTTCACTATGTTATAAGAGGGCGTCGAGCTTGCATTTTATGATCGCCCATAAATGAACTGGTTCATGGGTTTTACTAGGTGCCTACCCTATAGTATAATTTTATGTTGATGGGTATAAATGACAACAAATATAGTTTAGTTTTGATCCGTCCTCTACCCTAATTAAATTTGAAATACAATTATTTTATCTTTATAAATTTTGGTGTTTTGTCTTTATCTGCCTGCCTTGAGCAGTAAAACACTTCGTACGCCATAAAGCCTGCTTGGCACTTGGGTGTTTCAAACTTGAGATCACCATATTAAGAATTTAAGTTATTATTATTCGTGATCAATAATCAAAAACCTTTTACCTAGATGACAGCATTCATTAAAATTTTTTGAGTTAATGTTTGTCTCAGAAATTCTTATTATTTAAACACAGCAACTCACCAGCTCTATAGAGTCGTTTAGGAGCCATTTGTTACCCGGTTCCTTGTTCTTGTTGACGAGGGTCTAACTAACCATAGCTACCATGAAATTACGACCTTTAAGTGTTTAGTATTCTTTTTTGGGTTGAATATTGAAAATTTTGTTTCCACACTTAGAAAAAGCCACGGTTTGATCTTCCATAACGTTTAATTCTGTCGTTGCTCTGATTCTCTCTATCGACCCTAACAAACTATTGCTCACCTTTCATCCAACCAATTTTTGTGGGGAGAGGGTATTTTCACATAGTTGTAATACGTTTTAGCTGACTCTTTTTCTGTTTGTGTGCCCTTAGTTTGTTGTTGGTTACCCAGCCTTTTTTGTGGGCAGGCAGCTTTTTATTTTAATACTTGTGTATAGTACTATTTTTAGCACTACTTTTTGGTATTTAATTGTTAAAAAACTCAGAGGAGGTCAGCTTGCTTATGTTTGATGCCAAATTTGAATCTGTTCCAACTGTTACTAGTTCTCGTCGAGCCCTGATAGTGATAATTTTTTGTGTAGTGATGTATATGCAAATGTATAGTAGTTTTGATAGCGTCATTTTACATAAAAGATGACATTTTTCTTTAATTGGTGGTTTTGTTTTCTCTGCCTGGCCTTTGAGCAAAAAATACTAAGCAAAAGGACCTCCTGGCTGGGGTGTTAACTTGGGAACATAAAAAGGAATATGATCAAGATCTAACAAATTTCTAGTCTCTCGCTTACAAATATCACAATATATCATGCGAGATAATTGTTAATAGGTGAAATGTACAATAATTAGACGAATCTACAAGTTTCATCTCGAATCTACAAGTTTCATCTATAAATATGTATACAGCTGAAAAATCTTAATATCACCTATTTGTATCAATATTGACCAGACAAGCATAACAAAGCTAGCCTTAGAGTCATTTTACAATAAAAATAGGAATGATATACTTGTACATCATGAACAAATAGAGAATATGTAATATTACGTTGATAACGATCTTAGATTTGAATGAAAAATATTGATGAAGCGTTTCCCATAGGAAAGGTATGATGATGAGCATGTGATCTCTGCTATTATAGTTTTGTAGAAATGAATTCATTGAGAGGGCTTCTCTGGCTTATAAATTTAATAAATTCCAATGTTATATGTGGGTACAAAATTAGGAATTTGGAATTTAGAATTGGTCGTTATTTCCTGTATTATATGAGAACATATTTTCATGTTTATTTGGAATAATATCTAAGGCATTACCATGGCATTCACTTAACGTCTACTTTGTAAAGTTTCTGAATAAAGGGAACATGACTACTTTTTCAAGCTTGTCAGTATATTTACCAGAACAGTTATCCCAAACAATTAAAGTATTTCAAAAGAAGGTCCAATAAATGTACATACTATGCACAATTT